>JBBYHK010503523.1:0-14163 GCA_038382065.1 Adansonia grandidieri | reverse complement strand
TATATTAAATTTTAAATTATTATATAAAAATAAAAAATAAAAAATATTTATATTAAATTATTTAAAAATAATAAAAAGTATTTTGTATTAAACGCTAAGCTGCTGAAAAGGAGTGAAAAGCAAGCAAGGAGAATTACAAAAAAGTAAAATGTAATAATAAGTATTAAAAAATGAAAGCATGAAAACATAATTTAAAAAATATATATATTAAAATCATTAATAAGGAACTGTAATTGCCCTTTTGCACTTATTTTTCATTTTGTCTTTTGACTATCTTTCTTCGTGGTAATAATTTAGTGAAGTTTATAAATTACATATATATTAAATTATAATATATATTTTTTATTATTTATTTCTTTATTTACAATTTTAAGGATTAAAATTTTTATTCAAACAAAGATCTCCAAAGATACTAAGTTATGATTATCTCACTATACAAGAATAATCAACTATATTTTTTATTTTTTGCTAACAAGTTTACTTATTTGTTTCTATTGGAATGTCATCTTCTCACTGTACAAGAATAATCAGCTTTAGCAAATATAAAGCCATGCTCAAAGTGATGTCGATCATATATTAACACGACTATTTTGTATATATGCTTTACATTTAGTTACAGCGTGTCTTATATCTAATTATAGTGAGTCGAACAATTAGTTATAAGAAGTCGTACATTTAGTAATTACTTTTTAATATAAAATATTTTTAATATTTTGTTATATATTATATATTATATATTATAAACTATATTGTTATGTTATTTTTATAATATTATATATTATTTTATATATGTATAATATAATATATATTATTTTAAATTTTTAAAAAATAATTTGGATTTAATATTAAATATTTTTTTAATTTTTATTATTTTTAATTAGTTTTTCAAATTTTAATATAAAATATTTTTTATATTTTATTGTATATAATATTATATTATATAATATATTATTATATTATATTTATAATATTATATTATATTATATTATATAAGTATTATATTATATATATTATATAACGTATAATATATATTCTTTTTAATTATTTAAAAATAATTTAATTTAATATCAAATATTTTTTAAAATTTTTATTATTTTTTATATTAATTCAGTATTTAATATAATTCAAGATTATTTTATAATTCGAAATTTAATATAATATTTTTAATATATATAATTAATATGTAATATATATAATTACATATATTATATATAATTTGTGGGGGTTGATTCTTAACATATATAATATTATAATATATAATATATATCACAAAATATATTATATATAGCATATATAATATATTAATATATATATATATAAATTTGAGATTTAATATAAAATCTATTTCTATTTTTTATTATTTGTAAATGGTAATTTGAGATTTAATATAAATTTTAGGTTAAATTGTAATTACAATAATTTAATTAATAATTCTAATAATTGCTATTTTCTTTTTTGAAATACTTTTTTTAGATTTCTTTTTTTTTTTTTTTGTAAAAATTATCATTCCATATCACTTTTTTGAAATTCCCCCCACCTGGTTAATAGGTCAATTATATTTTTCTTTTTTTTTTAAATGACGGCTGAGATGAAAGCTTCGAGATCCAAAGATTAAAATTATTTGAAGCTGATGGGAAGCGTTCCTTAAGGATCTAACGCTAGAATTTTCCAAATTGTCGTAGACATTCATTTGTCCAAGTGTCAAGTCAATAGTCCACACAAACAAGAAATGAAAGATAACGGTTGATCGAATACTATGCGAACAATATGAGGCTGCCACTACCTTATGTTCTCTTAAGATTTCAACAATTAAAAGTAAATAACATAATGATGAATAGCATAAAGGGAAGGGTGACCAACTTTTCTTTACAAGGGGAGTGGAGGCCTGCTTGGACCCTTTAATTATCCTTTTAGTCCAACAGTTAATTCTAACCGGGTTTCAAGTCTAAATTTCCTTTAAATCCAACTTAATTATTTATTTTATCTTTTACATTGATGATTATGATTTACTAGATTGCTTAAAATGTTGGCAATAAATATAAGCATTGTAATCTTTAATTAATTTGGATTAGATGAGCCAAACCATTTAGTTTATCATTAATTCTCTAAATAATTATCTTATGTTTATAAATAATGGTTGTAATGTAGTTATAGTCATGACCTCAAATTGTTAAGAAAAGTCAATGAGGTTGGCAAACCTATTGTGGTTAGTTTTTTTTCCAATATACTTATCATCCTTTCATCACTTAATATTTTAGTTTAAATTTGAGTATGGATTAATGTCTGCTCAATTAGTTCAACAATTTAACTATGAGAATAGGCAATTAACTCTCTGGATATGCTTTAGAGTTATTCCTAAACTTCATTTCACTATGGTCAAACTAAGGAGATATTTTCTCAACACTAGAAGTAATAAATCCTGAATTTATTACTCTTTCATAATTATGTGTCTCATAGTATACATAAAATTTCCTTGTGAGAAAATTTGTGATTGTAACCATAAATAGAGTAAAAGTATAACACTCCTCACGTAAAATTGTTAGTCTCAAGTCAGAAGATCACTTATACATTATCATATTTGACTTATTTTTGAATCAATAAAATTTATTTCAAGACTTAATGACTAGATCTAGAAATTTTTCATCAATGATCTTGGAGATTTGATCTTAAAAATTTGCTTCAAGGCTTTTTGAAACTTGATAATGAAATTTGCTGAAATTTCATCCCAAATTTAGGGAGTCTTAGAAATCTTAATATTTGGTTCCAGTTTAGAAAATCTTAGATCATTAGGCATAAATCTTCTGATCTTCCTTCTCAGACTTGATTGGTTGAAATCTAAAAAGTTTGTTGTTCATATCTTCTTTCCCATATAATGTTTAGGTGTTCTTTCCCTAAATTATGCTAAGGGTTTTAATCATTTGATCTTGAGCTCATGCGGATTGCTTCAAGGTTCTTTGACATTTGATCTTGAACAAAAACAATTTATTTTTTTCTTGGATCAACACAAGATTGAATAGCAACTTCTTGAAATTTTTGAAACCTAAAAATCGTATTCTTTAAAATTTCTTAAATTCTTCGAAGGGTTCATGGGACTTAAGAGAGGCTTATGATCTTTAAAATATTCTTTATCTTTTTTTGGCCTGTAAATTATCATCAATGGCTTAGGAAGGTCTCTATTTTCATTGCTAGCCTACTAGTGAGATAGAGTTCTAAAAGGGTTTAGACTTTTGTAAATGAGTTCTAAAAGAGCTTTAATTGGATGGTCCATGATTCTTGCTTTTTATTGGTCAAAATTTGAATTTATTTTTAAAATACTTTTTTCAATTTAAAGATAAATTGGATGATGCGTACTTGAGCTCTGATTAGAAAAAAACTCCTTAATAAAAGAAATATAAATTGATATGTCAATTTATAATTGGCAAATTTTCTCCTTCTACAAATGCCCTCTCAAGACTTGATTACATACATTATTTTAGTGTAGGAAGAAAGCAAGTACTAAAAATTAATTTCCTTTTGATGCCAAAATTTGTTTGCACTTTTACATTGACTTGAGAAATTTTGCAAGCTTTCATTTTGCCAAGTTTATGACTTTTGAGGAATTGAACCAAAGTGTACTTGAAAAGATGTTTCTGGTTTAACTAAAATTGATAATTTAGAACAAATTGCCAACATAACCTTAAATATGAAGGCTTAAGTAATAATGTAGTTCAAGTTTCTTTTACGCTTTAACTTTTACCTAAGTTATCTTTTGCCAAATTTTTAAATTTGTTGGCTTTTTTTTTGAAAGGTTCATTTAAACTCATGCTTCAGAGCAACATAAATAGTGTAAGCTCTTTCTTAGATGTGACATTGCCTTCATTAGTATGTTATGAATCTTTATTTGGAGTTGACTTGACTTTCATTTCTAAGAGCAAAAGACACAAATTTTATAATTGAAGTCAGAGTTAGAGTTAGAGCCAAAAAATGTAAACTTGTTAATATAGCTACGTTGGAAGTTGCTACTTCTTCTTCAAACTTAAATTTTCCATCTTTGTAGAGCTTTATGGTTGTCTTTCAAAATGAAGCAGTCACTTTTTAGTTGGGTGGCAAATTAAACAAATGAAAGTTCCAGTAGTTAGGGTTGTTCAATTGATCAGCTTGTTTAGGTTATTTCAATTTTAGTAGTTGGATGAGTTTGGATTTCAAAAGTTCTTCTAATATCTTTGAAACATTAAAATTGAGGAATGGTATTTTTCCTCAAAGGGATTTTGTATTTTCTCTCTTTTATGAAGAGTTAAGTTCACAGATTAACTCTTTTTGAAATCATTGATTCTTTAAAAGATCTTACAGTTACAATTATATTATGTTTGCTTATAATTTCTTCAATAAAAAATTTTACCCTTATTTAGAGTTTCTTATGTTAGTATATGCCCTAGAGCCAATTGGCTTGGATGCAGCATATATTAGTTAATAACGTAAACCTATCATTTAGTTTAGTGATAATGGGTTTTCCTTCATGTTAATAGTAAAACTGACAATCATGAGCTACTAATTGGATGAAGCCCATGGAACATATTTGGCCTTGCAAAGGAATTGTAATAAGTTATAATTATAAGATGTTTATGCGTTAAAGTCATATTCTTAAAATTGTTCCTAGTCATTTTATTGCCAAGAAGGGGCATTGACAATGCTCAAAGAGTAGCACATCTTATGCCTTCTTACTTATGAAGTAAGTAATAGATTTTATAGGTTGTAAGTATATGTGATACATAGGATGATATATGGGTGGTTGTTTTGTGGAAACAAGTTCATTGAACATAGCCCGTGTGAGAACTTTATTTGGTATTACCATTCAAGTGTTTATGAAATTATTCTCATGGACCAATTATGTAACTAGTCTTTTAACTTATGATACCAGGCCATATTGTATAGGGAATGTCATACTCAAAGAGCATCATGAATGGTCCAAATAGATGAATGCCTACAGTAGGGTGGTTTTGCATATGACATGAAGTATACTGAAGTAGATAAGTGATCTAAAAAGGATTCACCACTCCAAATGACATCGAAGACATATCTTGTATTTTTTCGACATTGCTTATCTTGATAAAGTCGTAGGCCACTGCATAACGAATTTAAAAGAAATTGTTTCTCCAAATTCATATCATTAACCATATGCTGCAGGAACTAATATGGATTGATATATGAGTAAACACTGCACCATGCTCATGGTTTTTCTAGAATATTTGGTGGAAGGATTGAATTACACTGTAATGCTGGTTACTAAAAACTTTTTCCAAGGTCATGTTGACTCTTTAACACTTAGATGGTCATGATTGGTTGCTAGATTCCACTCTTGACCTGTGAATTACTTAATAATGTTAATTATATTCTTTGCCAACATGTTAGGAACTTAATGGGTTACACACAATAAGATGATCTATGGGATTAAATTCAAGATTTAATTAAGTATGACTTAATTAAATAAAAGGTAAAAAATAGAAGACTTACTTGAATAAGTTTAATTATGTTTATTAAAGACATAAATAAGATTTATGAAATCTAATTAGAGATGTCTTAATGTAATAGCAAAGATAAGAATATCTTACTAAGATCAAACCTAATAATAGGCATGTAAATAAAGGTATCTTAGTTTTAGGCTGGATAATTATTTTTGACAAATTAAATAATTATTTGATAATTATTTAATAATATTTATATGAAGTAAAAATTGTTTTACTTAGGTAAGGAATTTAATTGAGAATTAAATATTTTTGTATGTAAGTAGGGGTTGGCCCAAAGCATAGGAGGCAAGAAACCATTATTGGCACATTTTTACAACCTTTCTATAGCATTATCTCACATCTCTATGACTTTCCTGCTACTTCCTAGAACTTTCTTAGTTGTGTGTGAGAGAAAGCGGCATAATCCAATCTTTTGGTTAAGGGTTCTCAAACCTTTTTGTAAGCACCATAAGATCACTGGACCTTGTGAAAGCTTTAACAGATATTTGTGTGGATTATTGTTAAAGGAGGATGCTTGTGCTACTTGTGGCCTCAAAGAGATATCAAAGTAACCAATCCATTGCAATAATCATGCAAGGATCGGCAAACTTAGAGTTACAAGTCTATATTAGATCAGTGTTTTAAACTACCAAATCTACCTCGTGTACATCTTAGCCTAAGATCTATGGAAATCCAAGTATATCTCTGTTTACTTTTTATTGTGTATTTTTAACTTGACTAAATATTTCATGCCTATTTTGATAAGCATGAGCCTCGACTTTCCTTCATCTTGATCTTGATGTTCTTCATTTTTAGCTACAACATTGCTTAGTGTTTCATGTTCACAAGCAAATAATTCTTTAAAATTTTTATACTCAATGCCTTGGAGAATGTAGCAAAGAGTCCTACTCATGCCTTGGAAGCATATATCAATTGTTGAGGCTTCGTACTTTTTTTTTTTGTAATTGAAATTAATATTTCTCTAACTATGGGGGTAGTTAATAACATAATCATTATTTCATTGGCATGAGCTTGTAAGTTCAATCACGTTGACTATGCATTGAGAACTATCAAAATGATTTGGAAATTCATGCTAAATTTTTTTTCCTATCGATAATACCAAGTTCAAGATTTGCGTACCAACTGAAAACATCCTTTTTTAGAGAGTGAAGAAATTGTTTGGCATAAGATCTCTATTAGTGATAGTATTAATACAAGTTTTCACAAAATAAGCAAAATGTTGGCATAAATTTCCTTTTCCATCATACTATTGAAACTTTGGTTGTTGATAGTTTTCACGCATCTTTTTGCAATCAATCCTTTGAGAATAAGGTTTGGCATAAATATAGGAAGGCAAAGCAATAATTTATTCTTGATCTTTGATAGCTTATTTGACGAGCTCTGTGAGTTGATCAGAAGAAACTTTCTGAAGTTATTCTTCAATAACCTTAGTAGAAATTTCACCAACTATTTAAAGAATTTGATGTTGAATTTAATTTGCAAAAACTTGATTGTTTTCCTTTAGACTTTTAATTATTCCTATCTTGAAAGTAATTTGATCATCCTTTCTTCGATGCTTGTTGCAAGGGATTTCACAAATTTTGCAAGAAGAGCCACATTGTCTACAATATTAGTGTTAGTCTCATCACAACAACAATATCTAAATCCAAACTTGATAATAAGTTTTGACAAAGTGATGTTGCATATATTATTCCTAAAACTTTTGAGCTTGAGAAGACTTAACAATTATATTGTTGAAAAAAATTCCATTTAAAGAGCCATTAAAATTTGAAAACCTCTTTTTATGAAAATTGATAAGAGATAGAAATTCAAGGGTCTTCAATGACTTGATTTTTAACCCAAAGAATAAGGACATTTAGGGAAACACTTTTAACCTTTACTCCTTATCGTGAAAAAAAAAAGGAAGTCCTAATTGAGAGGACATTTCTACATTGAAAGATAATTTTAAGTGTCACACATTTTCGTTCGTGGAAGCTACATTACCAACACAATGGATGATGGACAGCTCAAAAATCGAGTTTTATGAGGATAAAGATGTAGATGCGAGCATGTTTATCAATGCGATAAATAAGGATAGAAAGAATCCTTTATATGGTATCAGAAAGCTGTTAAGCTTGCTAGCCAACAAGATGAAAGTTAAGGTCACCCTTGTTCAGCCTGCACTAAATATGATTATCCAGCTCTCATCCCTTTTCCCTTATAAAGATAACAAAACAGTGCCTTGGGGATATAAAAGCAAAATAATAATCATCGAGAGTCCAGTGAACAAGCCATGGAATGTCAACATTAGGGGTAAACCACCTAAATGGTAGATACTACACCCTAACAGCATCAGAGAATGACATTAAAAAGAAGGACAATGCCTTAATCCCTTAAGCACTAAATAAAGTGGAAAAAAAAGTTAGATCTAGTAGCTATCAAAGAGTTAGTGAGTGAAAAAGAAGCTATAAAACTCCTTAAGTTTATTAAACATAGTAAGTACAGTATAGTTGACCAGTTAAACAAGCAGTCAATAAAGATATCAGTATTTTCATTGCTTTTAACTTCTGAAGCACATAGGAATGTCCTTTTAAAGGTTTTGAATAAAGCATATATGCCTCATGATACCCATATAGGCAAATTGGATCAACTGATAAGCAATATCACATCTGACAACTACATCTCCTTTAGTGATGATGAATCCCCACGAAAGAAGGGGAAGGTACAAGGCACGCTACATCACTACCTACTATAAAGATAACGTATTGTCAAAGGTTCTCATCAATAATGGGTCAGCCCTAAATGTGATGTCGTGTCATGCTTGAACAAACTTGCCATCGATACATCTTATATTAAGCATAGTTTCACGATTGTGCGAGTATTCAATAAGACTTACAAAAAGATCATGGACATTGCCCATGCACCTATAAAGTAGACTTCCAAGTGATAGACATTGCCCCATCATATAATTGCCTATTGGAAAGCCTTAGATTCATTTTAGGGGTGCAGTACTATCATCGCTGCATAAAAAATTAAAATTTATCACTAGAAACAAAGTTGTCAGTATAAAAGGAGAAAAGGAAATTATTGTTGCTACCTCGACTGATGCCTCATACATCGAGCCTGATGAGAATATTCCTGAACTTCCTTTTAGTCATTTGAGTTTGTCAACACCACTTATGTTAACAATGGTTTGCCAATGATAGATCTTCTTTATCGAGAAGTACCCACATAGGTCTTAAATTGACTGTCGACAAAGGTGCCCTAGCTAAAAGCGGACTTGATAAGTATTTTCAAAGAATTGTCGAGCTCTAAAAGTTGTCAACCAAATTGACAAAAGGGGTTTGGTGTCCAAGGTAAATGTACAGCAACAAAGAAAGTAAGCCTAAAAGAATCATGAAAAAAGGATGGCCTATCTATTAAGTCAAGACTTGGGGTGGGAATCCTCTGATGCTTTCAACAATATAAGTAAGTTTTCACTCGAGTCGATTTAGGGAGAAAATACTAAATTCAATAATGCAATGATCACTTTGAACAAGGCATTTAGAGATTATTAATACAATCAATGAGCAGAGGACATTAGCAATGAGTTGGTCTGTGCCCTCTAAGATTCATTTTTGAACTGAAACAGAAATTCCTATACTTTTTAAATCTGATTCAAAGTGCTATGAACCAAACCTACAAGCTTCTACCAAAGAGCTTTGTAGGATCCTTAATATGGGTGTACTTTTATTAAGTATTATTAATAAAAATGACTAAACCCAATGATTTCATTCTTTTGTGTCTCATTTTCATTTTTGTTGCCAATCTAAGACCTCTTTATACATTCTTTTTGCCTATATTTTTTTTCCATATTCTCAAGTACTCAAATGAAAATGACATGAATATTCTTTTTGAAATTTTGAAAACCTATTTTAAGCAACCATTTTACACTCGGTGAAATCAAGCCTAAAAGGATTTTGAGGAAAGCCTTGTGCCATCTAATCTATTAAGATTAATTGAACAGGAAGAAAAATAGATCTTGCTTCATAAGGAACCTACCGAAACCCATAAATTTAGAAAAGAGAAAGATAAAAAAAAATGTCAAAGTTAGAAACTCTATAAACTTTTCCACCCGACCTGAATTGATAAACCTACTTAAAAAATATCAGTATATGTTTGTCTGGCCTTAACAAGACATGCCCAGATTAGACACCAACATAGTGGTTTACAAACTTCCCCTAAAACCCAAATGTAAACCCATAGAACAAAAGCTTAAAAGAATAAAACCAGAAATGCATCTGAAAATCCAAGAGGAAGTAAATAAGCAATTTGAGGCAGGGATCCTCAAAGCAACTAAGAATCCTGAATGGGTAGCCAATATAGTCCCGGTCCTTAAAAAAGATAGCAAAGTGTAGATTTGTGTGGACTGTAGGGATTTAAATTAGGCCAGTCTTAAAGACAACTTCCCATTACCTCATATCGATAGCTTAGTACATACATCACTAAAAATTCATTGGTTTCCTTAATGGATGGATTTTTAAGCTACAATAAATGGACCTGAAGACATGGAGAAAACCAACTTTGTGACCATGTGGGGTATTTTTTGCTACAAAGTTATGCTTCTTGGACTCAACAACGCTAGAGTGACTTATTAGAAAGCAATAATGACACTATTCCATGACCTCATGCATAAGGAAATAGAAGTCTATATGGATGATATGATCATCAAATCACTAAAAGAAAGTGAACATGTTTCCAATCTTTAAAAACTCTTTAAACAGTTGCATAACTATTAACTTAAATTAAATTCTGGTAAAATACACCTTCATCGTCACCTCTAACAAGCTATTAGGCTACATTGTAAATAAAGAGGGATAGAGGTTGACCTAAACAAAGTTAAGGCCATTTAGTGTCTGCCATCACGTCATACTCAAAGAGAGCTAAAGAGTTTTTTAAGGATGCTGAACTATATAACTAGATTCATATCGCAATGAACAAAAAAATGTGAGCCTATCTTTCGACTGCTCTGAAAGTAAAACCCTAGCAAATGCAATAAATTTTAACTTTGATTTTGGTTTTGATATAACAAATAACTTAAGCTAAATTAATACTCAACTTGGTGTTTATGTTCAAATTAAAAAACATTTTGAAAAATATTAAGTTTTTAATTTGTCAAAAAATATATATGCTCCAAAATGTATATTTATACTTAGAATGTTTTTTGAGATATGTTTGAGTCAACAAGAATAATTTTACAAATGTTTTTGAAGGTTTGTATCGATACAAAGAACAAATGTATTGATACTATGCTTAAAACCCTCAAGTGCATCGATACAAGTGTGTCAGTATTGATATAGCCTGCCCGGTATTGATACTCACCCCATGTGTATCGATACAAGGCTTGACAGTAGCCAAGGTTTGGCTGAAACCCTCAAATGTATCGATACAAGTGTGTCTGCATCGATACAGCCTGCTTGGTATTGATACTCACCCTATGTGTATAGATACAAGGCTTAGCAGTAGCCAAGGTTTAGCTAAAACCCTTAAATGTATTGATACAAGAGTGTCTGTATCGATACAGCTTGCTTAGTATTGATACTCAGCTCCCTGTATCGATACTATTGGTATTGTATCGATACTATAACGTGCGTCTAAATGGAAACACAACGGTGCCCCAAATATCGCATTAAATGCCTAACATCTATGAATCAATTTCCAGCTATAAATAGAGGTTCCCAACAGCTGAAGGAGAGATACAAAAATCATTGAATCATTGAACAATGAAAGCTCAAAAATCTTTAAATTCTTCTTTTTTTACTTGTATCAAATTTATACTCTTCAAGCCTATTTGTATCTCATTCATCTTGTACTTAAATTTCAGCCAACATCTACCTACTAGAGGTTCAATCTGTTTGCAAAATACTTCAATCATATCATAAAAGGGTTTTATGAAAGTGAGTAAAAATAATGAGAATTTCGGGTAAAATTCTCAAAAAGATTGAAAAGTTCTATCTAAGCCTTAAAAAATAGTGGTGTAAGGTTATCCCTTAGCCTTAAAGGTAACAATTTGTTTAGTGAATTATGGAAATCACCTTGGTAAGCAAGTACCAAAAAGAGAGGACATAGGTGCCAAGTTCAAGGACCGAACCTCTATACATTGATTGTTTGTTTTTTTACCCTTAACTTATTTTTAATTTCAATTAGCTTAAAATTTATTAAGTTCTTATAAGAACCAATTTATCCCCCTTCTTGGTTTAATCCTTCACTTGAGCTAACAATTGGTATCAAGAGCTTTGGTCTCTATTATTGGTCTCACAACCTTGAGAAAAAATCCTTGATAGCTTAAAAATGGATAATGCAAACATGGTAATCAAATCCTTAAGAAGCCCATAAGAGTTGAAAAGCCAAGATGAAGTTTGTCTCATGGCATTTGAGGCAAATGCAAATGCTATAGCACTTGAAGGACATTCCATCATGAGACCTCCACTTTTCAATGGTGACAACTACTCATATTGGAAGACAATGATAAGGCTCTTTATCCAAGCAAATGACTAGGAAGTATGGAAGATCATCATCAATGGACCACTCATCCTAAAGAAGAGAGTTGGAGATTGTGTTATGCCAAAAGAAAAAGAAGAATGGGATGAACAAGACTCCAAAATGGCATAATTAAATGTTAAGGCCATGCACACATTATTTTGTGCTCTTGGTCCAAGTGAGTACAATAGAGTCTCACTATGTGATAATGCTAAGCAAGTGTGTGACAAGTTAGTAACCACACATGAAAGAACAAATCAAGTCAAGGAATCCAAAATAAGTATGCTTACACTTGACTATGAATTGTTCAAGATGAAGGCAAATGAAACAATTAAAGAAATGTCGAATAGGTTTACGGATGTTCTCAACGGATTGAAGGCACTTGGAAAGACTTATCCAAATAAAAAGATGGTGAAATAGCTACTCAATAGTCTTCCCAAATCTTGGGAAGCCAAAGTGATAGCAATTGAAGAATCTAAAGATCCCAACACACTCTCCTTGGACGAATTTATAAGTTTCTTGTAACCTATGAGATGAAGATCTAGCATGGACAAGAGCCATCACAGAAGGCAAGAGTTGCCTTTAAAACAACCACTCCTAGTGATGATGATGATGATGAGGTTAAGGAAGATGAAGAAATGGCAATGTTCACAAAAAGATTCAACAAATTCATGAGAATAAACAAAGCAAGAAGACCTCCTGGAAAAGAAATGAAGAAGATAGACTCAAATAAGAAAGAGAAAGAACAAATCATTTGCTATGAGTGTAAGAAACTGGGACACATCAAATTTAAATGCCCAATATGGAAGAAATCAAACCTGAAAAAGCAAAAGAAGAAGGCTATGGTGGCCACATGGAGTGATAGTGACATATCCAATAATGATGATGAGGAGGTGGCCAATCTATGTCTCATGGCTCACGATGAGCCTAAGGTATCTTATAATGCTAATACTTACTCATTTGATGAATTACAAGATGCATTTGATGAATTAGCATTAGAATTCGAAGTCATAAATTTAAAATACAAGAAAATGAATTCTAAACTTAAGGAAGAAAATGAAACACTAAGCATGATAAATGATGATCTTAAGAAGAAAGTAGATGAGTTACAAGTCAATATCGATGATCTAACCAAGAAGAACACAAACTTGCATAACCCATTTACAAGGTTTTGTATAGCACAACAAAAATTGAATAACATGCTAAAAACACAAAGAGCATTATTGATAAGATGGTTTGGGCTATAATAGAATTAAAAAAGAAAATCACTTTAAGAATTTCTTTATAGCACAAAATAAATCATTTTATGCATCTAGCACATGTACTCATTGCCATAAACTTGGTCACACATTTCACACATGTTCCTTAAAAACTATCACTTATAGAGGCAAGCTTATTAGGAGAGTATGGGTCCCTAAGGGTGTTAGCACGTCTCAAGATAAAGCTATCAAATTAAAATGGATTCCAAAGGGAACAAAAATCTTGAACACTAATACTCAAGACCCAGGAAAATTTGGGTACCTAAAAAGAAAACATGACTTTATGGTTGTAGGAGGAAGAGCATTGCTTCAAGGCAAATCCAACAAAGGAAATTTCTTGGTACCTTGATAGTGGATGCTCAAGACACATGACAGGTGACAAAAATCAATTTGTGAAGCTAAGGCCTAAGGATGGAGGAAATGTTACTTTTGGTGATAACTCAAAAAGATAAATTAAAGGTATTGGAACCATAGGTAACAACTCTTTATCCAAAATTAAAAATGTTCTATTTGTCAAAGGTCTCAAACATAATCTCCTTAGTATTAGTTAATTATGTGATAAAGACATAAAAGTTATTTTTGAATCAATGAACTATCAATCGTTTATGCTAAGACAAATAAAATTGTTTTTGCAGGACATAGAGAAGGAAATGTTTATGCTGTGCATCTAGATGACTTATCTTCTTGAAACGTTTGTTTCATTGCTAATAATGATGACCTACCTTGGTTGTGGTGTAGAAGATTAGGACATGCTAGTATGAATGTAATTTCCAAACTATGTAGAAACCATGTTGTTGGATTGCCAAAGATGAAATTTGATAATGATATAATATGTGATGCATGTGTTCAAGGGAAACATAGAAGAGCTTCATTCAAACCAATTAATATTGTTTCAACTACTA
>JBBYHK010503483.1:0-14173 GCA_038382065.1 Adansonia grandidieri | reverse complement strand
AGTACCTATGGCCTTAGAACAAAAATCTTGCAATTTTGCAAATAATTCCATAAAATTTTTAAAATTACATTCTGTACTCTAATAGAAAACCAAAAGAATACGAAAAGTTTTAACAATTTCTATACCCCTATAGAAGACCATAGGAATATTAAAAATATTTTAAAATGATAAAAAGGGCCATTTTACCCCTTTATGCTAAGATTTGCTAAACGGTCCCTTAACTTTTTTAATTTTGCAATTCAGTCCCTACACAAAATAAAATCATAATTAAGCGCAAAATTGATCAAAAAAAATCATGAAAATCATACCAAATATCATATAATAAATTCAGCCAAGTACCTATGGCCTTAGAACAAAAATTTTACAATTTTGCAAATAAGTTCCTAAACTTTTTAAAATTACAAAATGGCCACAAAATGATGGAAAATGCATAAAACATATTCATACATATCAAAATAAACATGAAAACACTTTCACAAGTATATACAAGCAATCGGCCAAACATGGATGACCTTGAAACAGAATTTTCCATTTTTACAATTTAGTCTATATATAATAGAAAATCATAAATAAACACCGAACGCATCATGACAAATCATAAAAACCACACCAAAAATCATGAAAATGATTCTGCCAGAAACCTATGGCCACAAAATGACTTTTTTACATTTTACAATTTAGTCGTTATATTTTCTATAATTACAAAATGACCCAAAAATGGTATAGAATACATAAAACACATTCAAATATGTTAAACTAAGTACAAAAACCATTTCTAAAGCTGCCTACATGGTTCAGCAAAGCTTGATGGCCATGGAAAAAAAATTGTAATTTTTGTGATTTAGTCCTTATATTTTTTATAATTACAAAATAAGCTAAATAAAATAAAAAAGAGTTGACACTAGAGTTCACGTGAAAGGGTCCAAGAGTCGGCTACAATCACGAGTAAGGATTGACCCTTTTGTGATGCCCGAAAATCGATACCTTGTTAATCATATGTTAATTCACAATTTCATTTTTATATGGTTTCAATATTTACAATTTAATTATAATTCCCATACATAATTTTTAGTTATACAAATTTATTATTCTGAGAAAGTCGAGTTTTTAGTACTTTTTGAAAATCAAAATGTCTTCCGCACTCTTTCGGAGAACTAGGATAACACAAAAGTTTTTATTTTTTTGTTATGTACCTTGCAAGAGGGCCAGTAGAACACCAAAGGTTTTTAAAAATTAAAATATCTTTTGTACCCCATTGAAAAATTAGTGAAATATATAAGATTTTAGTTTTACAAAAATTGAAAAATCTCAACTTTCTATTTGAAAAGAATATCTCGGTATTAAAATAATACGTAAAATGCCTTCATATACTGGAAGAAATTTTACGTACTATTTTAACTAGGAGACATTGCCTTGATTTAAAAAATATTCAACTTTATTAAAAAAAATTAATAGGGTATCCTAAGACCTGAGAATGGTCTAACGTGACAAACCTTTTCCTATTGTGCATTTCTGATACGAAGGTATCCTAGTAATCACATAGAACTTGGTTTTAATGTGAAATTACTAAAATGCCTTCGGAGTATACCTTCAACATGAAAGTATGTTGATAATCGTAAAGGACTCAAAAGTAATTGTAAAAAGGGTGAACATATCCTAAATATGTACCTTTAGCATAAAAGCATCTCAGTCACTATATTGGGCTCAATTCTAAGAAAATTACTAAAATAACCCTAGGGTATACCTTCAATGTAAAGTGTTCCGGTAGCTTAATGGACACTAAAATGACCATTAAATGATGAATCTATCCTAAATACAGATCTTTGGCATAAAAGCATCTCAACGATTGACTAGTGACTCGATTTTAAGAAAAATTATCAAAATGTCCCTAGGGCATACCTTTGATGTGAAAGTATCTTGGTACTCTAATGGGCACTAATATGATAAGAAATAATTATTCTACCCTAAATATGGAAATTAAAATACTAAAATTGGCTTAAATGCAAAAATTACTATTAAGCCCCTAAACTTTTCAAAATTTCATTTTATATCTAATGGAAAACTGTAAAGATACGAAAAGTTTCAATAATTTCTACTCCCCTTTGACAAACCAAATGAATGTTAGAAATATTTCATCATGAAAAAAAAAATACCATTTTGCCCCTAAAATGAAAAAAATTGCTATATGGTCCCTAAATTTTTCTAATTTTGCAATTTCATCCCTACATGGAAAAACATGACAAAAAATCATCAAACATATGAAAATCAACATGTAAAACACAGTAAAGATTCTCATGAAGATTTGGCCAAACACCTCGGTCTTGAAACAAAAGTTTTCAATTTTTTGCAAACTAGTCCCTAAATTTTTCTAATTTTGCAATTTGATCCTTACGTGGCAAAACACCACAACAAATCATCAAACATATGAAAATCAACATGTAAGACACAACAAACATTCTCATAAAGATTCAACCAAACACCATGGCCTTGAAACAAAATTTTTCAAGTTCTTGCAAACTAGTCCTTAAATTTTTCTAATTGTGTAATTTGATCCCTAAAAAAAAAAAAAACAACACAAAAAATCATCAAACATATGAAAATCAACATGTAAGACCCAACAAACATTCTCATGAAGATTCAGCCAAATTCCTTGTCCTTGAAACAAAGCTTTTCAACTTTTTGCAAACTAGTCTTTAAACTTTGTAAAATTGCATTTAGGTCCCTAAAATGTGAAAAATACCTAAAACATGTTTAAAAATACATGAAACACTCCTTCCGTGGTGCTAAAGAGTTTTGGCCAAAGAAAGAATAGCCTAAAAATTTTTTTGGATTTTTTACAATTTAGTTCCTATATTTCCTAATATTACAAAATAATTAATAAAACATAAAATCATCACAAAAATAATCATAAAACATCATCAAAATTTCTTGTTAAATTTAACTAAGGTGAAAAACAAACTTTCATCAATATTTTCCAACACAAAATCATGAAGATAACCATGAATACATATCATCAAACTTAAATACAAAAATAAAATCATAAAAAATAAATATATAAATATTTTTATCAACATATTAACAAGAAAATATTAAGAAAAACAATATAAACATATATATATATATACACAACAGAATTAATACCACATCAACTACAACAATATTTCTTAAAAAATTCAAGCTTTAACTAAAAAATTAAATATAAAAACAAATATATAGAAAATAGTTCATTGTCAACATATCTAGCCTTTCAAAATGGATGGAAATACATAAGCTTTAAAATGATTTTAACTCACAAAAATGAAGAATCAAGAGTGAAATTAACAAAAATGGAAGATTTTCGTGAGAAATCTACCTTAAAAAGCCTTAGAAATTATGGAACTTATTTTTTTAGTATTTTTTCTTAGTGTTTTCTGATACATGTGACCAAAGCTTCATTTGAAACTAACCTTCCCCTATTTATAAGGGAAGGATCGGCCGAGGGCTGAAGTAACAACCCTTGGCCGAAATAGTTCTAGGATTTTTCCTAGAAATATTTTTATTTACTTATTTTGTTTGTAATTATTAGTTTTTAATTTGATTTGATTTAAATTTATTAAATTTGTCATTTTGTGGCTTGTGTCATCCATGACATCATGAAGCTCTTGATAATTTTTGGAAGATATTTATATAATATGTAAAATTATACTATAAAAATTAATTAAAAGGACTAAATTATAAAAAATAAAAATTATGTATTTGAAATAAAATTTCATATGGTAAACTTAACTCAATCTAATAACAAAATTAATTTAAATTTTTAAGAAAAAAATTTCTTTAACATAGCAAACTCGTAAAATTTTTTGAGAAAAAACCTTATCAAGAAAAATTATTATATTAAAAAAATTTAAAACTCATAAAATGAATTGAATTCTCAAAAACTGATTTAATATGAATTCAACAATAATATATGAAGAATTTTAAAAATTATAACCTTGAAAAAATCTTACCGAAAAAAAATTTATGGAGTAGAAAACTCCGTATCTTAAAAATAAAAAAATTCTAAAAAAATGCAAAACTCATAAAATGAAATAAATTTTGAAAAAACTAATTTAATATGAATTAAATAATAATAATATTTAAAGAATTTTAAAAATTATAAACTTAGAAAAGTCTAACTGAAAAATTTACAGAGCAAAAAAAAACTTCTCATCTCGAAAATAGAAAAAAATTTAAAAATATGTTCAAATTTTATAAAATTAAATTTTATTCAACATATTAATTAACATATTACTTCATGAAAATGATAAAGATCAAATATGAAATCCAGAATAATTTTTATCGAGAAAAATTTTACAAGTATAACACTCATAGTATTGTGAAAAATTCAAACTCAAATCCCAAAAATTTACAACTTGACACCTCGTGGTAAAGAATGCCAACATAAATTTTTCTTAGAATATTTCTGATTTTTCACAAGATGTGTTGACATAAATACCGCATAGGTATTGTAAAAATATATGGCGTTCAACTTCCCAAATTTTACAAAAAAATTCTCGAAAATTTTTTAAAAATTGTGAAATTTGACCGCGATAACACTTGCAAAAATGGATTTTCGAAATTTGATAAGAAAATATTAAAAAACAATTCTCTTAAATATTAAACCTGTATATATGAAATTAGAGCTCAAAATGACACTTTTTTTGTCAGGTGCACATGTGGCCATTTAAGTATGACTGAAAGGTGTTGAAAATGTAAAGGTCATCTGGAGGAGGTCACCTTCGAGTAGGGTAGCTGTTAAGTTTTCAATCTCGGATATTTTAGATTATTGAAAAAAAAGGATCTGGACGAAATTTGACGTTTACAAACATAAAAGGTGGCATGTACATGTGAGAAAATACTTCCATGGCATGAAACAAATGGTGGCAAGTTTTTATAGCGTCAAAGACATGTTTTTTATGCAATCAAGCTTAATAGAATGTCAAAGCATCTTGATATGACAATGTGTCATCAAGTATTATGCATGAATAATGGTAGAGAATGCCAAGAATCAATGAAACAATGGTTGTTCTAAGATGAATTAAGAAGAATAGGATTTTTTTTTAAATTTAAAAAACATCAAGGCATTATAAGCTCAAAATATCATCAAAATAAACTCAAAGATGCTTGCTTTCCTATAAAGGTCATGGTTTCATGAAAATTGGTTAGTTATGATGGCATAAGATGTGTGCATATGCAAAGAAATGAAGAGAAAGTATAGAAAATATACAAATAAAGTTTGCAAAACTTTTTCTTTCCTTGTCCATTTAAAGATGTAATTTTTATGTTTTTATGGTTTTCTTGTGTTTTTGGTGTTTGGCTCACTTTTTCTTCCTTTACCTGCTACAAATGAGCAAAAAGGATTAGCAAAAATGAGTTTTAAAGTGATAATATGGATGGAGAGGAGTTTGGTGGTTAAAGAAAGTAGGAAATAAGGGTTTTGGATGACTGCTGGAAAAGCTATGAAAATGGAAGGTTGTTTTTGAAAAATATGGTACATGAGTGTGTCTAGAGTTTCTCGTTTTTTTTTTGTGCTGAGACAAAGTTGGCTCTTTTATAATCAAATGTCAGCTAAAGCTTAGGAGCCAAAATGAAGGCACTGTAGGGTTTTCCTCTTGTACCATGCAACAACCTTAGATCCTATACTTACTTGTCTTGATTTTAATTGGCTCTGGTAGCCAAGGTGGTGGAGCAAAGAGGTTTAGGCAGTTTGCAGATAGAGAAAGGCCAAGTATGCCCTAAACAAACTATGTTTTCCTTGAAATGCCCTATTTTTAGCCATTTTAGGCCTCAAAATTTTATTTGATCTAATTAATAAGTCCAATGCCAAGGCCTGGTATGAATTTTGATGATTTTTGTGCCAAAATTATGGCCAAATTGAATTTTTAGATTAATTGTCCAAGGGCTGAAAAGTGGCACGAATTAGGCAAAAATGCCTATTTATATCGATACATATAGCAAAATTTGCCTCCCGTATCAATACAAAAAACTCTGTATTGATATATAGAATCGATGCATATAGCAAATTTGCTTAGATATATCGATACCACATAGGTTGTATCGATACTCCCACCTGCTTATCGATTTTGGTTAAAAATCATGATTTTAGCTACTACCAAACCTGATATCAATACCACAAGCCCATGTATCGATACATTGCCCTTTTGTATTGATATGAGCTATGTTTAAATTTTGATGACGTGGAGGCTTTGTGTTGATACCTAAAATTAAAAATGTGAATTGTATGCACCTTTAGCTCTCAAAACCCCATACCATAGCTTGTCTAAATGACCTTGATGATGCTTCAAATGATTACCTTTCTTTTCACATTTTTCTCAAAATAGTCCCTAGACATTTTAAACCTTCCTAAAAAATTTTTTTTGCCTGGTACCGTGTCACCTAAAGTGCCTAGCAACATGGCACCCAGTAGTCATCCCCCTTTTTTATTTTTATTATTTTATTTTATAATGTTCAAATTAAGCCTCGAGATATCAGAATTTGGTTTAAGGAAAGAAACAGGTGCATTTTGTCTTAAAGTCTCTGATTAGGTATGGTTTGTTTGAAAGGGGCCCACACAAAATCAGGCATCTACAAATATGGCTTTCCATCAAACAACCTTAACAATGTGGCTTCTTAAATTTTTTTCTCAATTCCCTGATACACACAGAGATGAAAGAGAAACTAAAAAAAAATGCCCAAGTCAACTCATGAGAGAAACCTAATGAAGAAAAGCTCAATTTAAACCAACTTGCAAAAGAAAAAGATTCCAATAAAAAATAATTAACCTATGACAAGTGTCATTATGCTATACTTTAGGGATAGTTTTAATAGATCATACGTATAGATATCAAATGCAAACTTTGTACTATGTAAATGAAGTAAATTTTATCATTTTACTTTTATTTGAATTAGAAAATGATTAAAAACAAAAACATCTACAAATTAGGCTTCTGCCATGTCTGTAGATCTAACTTAATCAATTCGGACTAGGGATGGCAATAGAGCAAGATGGGATGGATATTGCAAAATCCATCTTTGACCCACTGTTGGATTTCCTTGCCCCACCTCCATACTGTTCCACTATGGATGTTGAATTATCAATATCATTACCACCTCCATGGATGTGGAATACATCCATTACTACTCTATCCTACCCCACCCTATTTGATAATTCTTATTTACCAAAAAAAAAAGATGATTCAATTGGGAGAAAAATAATGAAAGTTTAGGTTTAGATTTTTAAAAAATATAATTACTTTATTATCATTCTTAAAAAATTAAATCTTTAAAGGTAAAATAATGATTTCACTAAAGCTAAGATGGAGAGGGGAGAGGCAACGTAGGTAATTATTAGCAACACTCCATTTTCATATTTCAAACAACAAAATGCCCCATCTCCACTATTAAAAAAACCCTTTTCACTCGGAGTGAATCGATTCGAAATCCATTGAATGGTTTTGAATTTCAGCATCCCTAAATGGGACTTTAGACTTGATGTTTTAGACTCATGCTAAGCCCAACATATTTTATATTTTAATTTTAACTTAAAAATATATTTTAAAATATAAAAATACTTTTTATTTTTTTAATATTAATTTTAATTTAAATAGGTGAACAAATTAGGGTTTGGATTTCAAAAGTGTAAACCATATTTAGCTCTATCCAATCTTCGTGTAGACATGTCATGCTAAAAATTAATGATAAAAAATATTAATTAAAAAAAGGATATTGAGCATTTTTAATTTTTAACTATTTGTAAATCAAATTAAAAAGGTATATTGAAAAAATTGTATCCATTCAAAAATGAATGGTGAATTTGATCCTTTATTCTAATAAAATGGCAACTTTGAATCTTATCCCATTTTTGGCTAAATTTGTTTCTATAAGTTTAATTTATAAGTAAATGTTCATTCAATCAATGTTTTCATTGATCCATCTTTAATTGTCTTTTAATGACATTGGCAATTGAAATCTCAAATGAGGTGTAATTTTACATATTGAAAAATTATATATATTCTTCATTTCGTAACATCGATAGTCTACTAGTCTTCAAAGTTTGAATGGCATATCAAATTGATGCTATAATTCAAAAAGAGATAATTTTTCCAAACTGTTCATGCTTATTAATAGTGAACTGAATAAGCAGCTGAAGTGCTATGTAAAGACTGGGGATCTTGTGAAAACAAAAGGATGTTAGAGGGCACTAGAGTTCTGTCCTTAGGTGATCCCATGCTTAAGTCAATAAATTTCAAAGGAAAGCTGGTGAGGAATTTGGCAAAGTTTTAGTAGACCTCAATTTATTTACCTCTAATCAACCTTAACTACGGTTAATTATAAATTGTTCATGGTTTGTGTTAAGGGCTTCAGGTCTCGACATGTAGAACAGATGTCTTCTATTACTAGAGCATGATGGGCCTACTAAGAAGTTAGGAGCTTTCCAGGTATGTTTTATGTTTCTAACATGCCAGGAGGTTGGCTCAGTTATGGTTTGCCTATTTAGGCCATAATCTCTTTAGGTCTAATAATTGCACCAAACGAGGTGCAACTATAAAATGACTGACGATTTGCACCCAAAGACCTTGAAGTGAAAGTATAAAGCATCTTTTCTTATCTAAACCCTTTGAGGAATATTAAAGCTCAAAAAACTTATGAACATCTATTAAATAGGCAGCAAGTTATGTTAACCATTTCACTTCATAACTTAAACGCCTGCACACACAAAACACTTTAAAAAACATATCATAACTAGCAAAATAATAACAACTCCAACAACTCAACACACACCAATTGCAATATTAGTAGCAACAAAAGTGACAAAGGCACTATAATTAAAGGATCATTACCTTTTGTAGCTTGTGATTGCCTAACACTCCTTGTAGCTTCGAACAAACCAAAACCACCCCAAAAATAGCTTTAACAACACCAATTTCATTTTTAGAAATCCCAAAATGGTTGAACCTTACCAAAACCTTGTTTTTTTCTACAATACTTTAAAATATTCTCATCAATGCTAGTCTTTATCCAATTGATGGTATAAAGTAGATAATGCTTAAGTTGTATTTTCCTCATTATCATACATTGAATGCTTCTTTTTTGTCTTAGACCATACCGCTTTAAAGGGAAATCTCTCCTTCATTTTCAGCTTAATAGTAAAGAACTTAAAATAAAAAATATGAAAATTGGAAAGCAAGTTCACCATTAACTTTAGCTTTTTAATGGTGTGCAAGGTAGAAGAATCTCTTTAGCTTCTTAATAGCATGCAAGTTCTGTAAAACAGCTAAGTATAGAGGCTCTTTCCTAATACAATAATTGATGAAATATGCCATTATGATAAACCACTCTTATTAGTTGTGATGTTACAACATGATACACCTCTAAGCATGTCGTAAAGAAAAGATTCAGAAAAAGGTAGAGACCTCTTTTGAAGGCATGTAAGTAGGAACAATAGCATGTGACATGGAATCCAAGCCACTCACACAAAACTAGTACCATGTTAAGAACCCTTTATCCCATGATTATGCAGCATTAAAAGTATCTCATGCGTAGTTATATCATTGCAAACATTATCAATCTCGTAATTATGTCTTATGTCTTTAACATCGGTCTCCTCAAACCTTACCAACCACCATTCCTCGCTAAAGCAACCTCAAACCCTCTACCTCTACCACCATAACCTCATAACCACCACTTCCAACAATACCACCACAATAGGTCCTTACAACCGCCGTGCCTTGTTTCCCACATCCTTAGTCCCATTAGGGCTTGAATTATTGTTATCATTATTCCTGGCCCTATGACATGCTTTTCCAAAGCAATTGTATTATTGCTTTCACCATCAAATATAACTACTATCCTTTCCTTCTTGCATTAACATAATAACATAGTAAACCTAAAAGAAGACAAGAATAAAACTTTACCTAGAAAACCATTCAAAATGATCTAAAACCGATAAAAGGAACTAAACTAAAAAAAAAAAAGCAAGTGCAACAAACACAAAACAAAAGCACAAACATGCACTAGCTTTTTCTCTACCTGACAATAAAATAAATAAATAAGAGGAAATCTAAGATTTAGGTGTTTATAGCTAGAAAAGACTTTGCAATTATTATGTTTCAAAAAAAGTCTCCAACAAGCTAAACAACTTTTTTGAATTAAAAATTTAACCATTCCTACAAAGTAGAAGCAAATCAAAACGATCTAACCGTCATTACCTTGAAAATAACTGAATAACCACAGCTTTTCATTTAACGATCCAACATGTGAAACATGGTTCCCCATCAAATGTGTCCATGCATGCAATCCAACAATCATCACAAATCAACATAGACAATCACAAGGTGACTCAAAAAACTCTAAAGTCCAACAACACGCCAACTAACCTTTGAATAAGCTAGGCGACCTTAAATCATTTAATACCATTAGCAACTTCATAATGCCTAGCGACATTAACATATCATAACATGTATGGCAACCTTTAATGCATACTCAACCATCACCCGTTAAGCACTGTTAATTATACACATGTAAAAAAAAAATAGAGGTTAAAGCTTGAAAATAAAGCCATTTCATATATGTCAGTATGATGACGAGGAATTCAAATACAGGTTATGGGATTTGGAGTAGAAAAAGATAGTTATAATAAAGTATGGTTTTTATGAAAGATAGTCTATAGTAGACTTTGAAAAAGGTGGAAAGACGAGAAGAGTTAAGATTGTGTATGATGACTTAATATTAGTAGAATTTCTACTTAAAAGAGCCAGATGGTGGAAACGCACAAAAAAAATAGACGAATGATTGATGACTATCCCATTTTTGAGAAAGATAGGATAGGATCCACTTTTGCAACCTGAAGTTGGCTTTGTTAAACGCCGATTATCAAGTGTTTTGTTTGTTGCAGGTCAACCCTTAGGATATCACACTTTTTGGCCATTGTACGCATTTACTCACCACATTTTGTTACGGTGGTGTAGGGAACAGATGTTACCTGGGGTGGTTTTTTGTGACTATGCGGTACTTGGTGATGATGTTCTCATCGCTGATCGTAACGTCACTAAAGTATACGAGTCTGTTCTAGCTAAGCTAGAGTTTTCTTTTAAGTATCCAAAATCTTTGATCTTGAGCACTGGTTCAGCTGAGTTTGCAAAAAGGTTTCAAATTCGAGGGTTAAAGGTACATGTGAGCCAACTACAATTAGTGATAAAATGCCAATAATGGCAAGCCAAAAGAAATAGCCTTTAAAGGAGCAATCCTTTTCACTAAAGAGTAAAGCGAACAACCCTTAACGCTAAAGAGTGCAAAGTCTCATCCTAAGATAATTACTAAAGAGCATCTTTATCCACCAAGTATCCTAGTTGAACGTTTATTTTTGTTAATGATAAAAACAAATTTAAAGGGTTCTAGGATGTTGTGGCTTACTCTAGATATAGAGTGTTGATTAAGAAAAAAAATGGTAATGAATTCAATGCAAAAAAACGACACAGTTGAACTTGTTAAGCTTTCAAAAAGGAGACCAATGAAGATTAAATTGGTATTTAAGCTGAGAGAGATGGTGACAAGCTAGTGAAGTACAAGGCTTTATTGGTAATGAAAGGCTTTAGTTAGAAAAAATGTTGATTTTCACGAGATCTTCTCTCCAATTGTGAAAATGAGTTCCATTGGACAATTGGTTAAATTTTGAATCTTGAGCTTGAGTAACTTGATGTGAAGATTGCATTCTTGCATGGTGACTTGCAATAAGGGATTTATAAAGATCAGCTTAAAGGTTTAAGTGATTGAAAGAGCACATGATTTGCAATTCTAAAAAGAGGTAGCATGGCTTAAAAAAACCTTCAAGGCAGTGGTACAAATAAGTTTAATTCTTTTATTTTGGTAAACAACTATAAAAAAATTAACAAGGCAGTGATACAAATCCTTGTGTGCATGTTAGAAAATTCTTTGATGGTAATTACATTATTATCTTGTTATATGTTGATGATATATGGGACAAGCTAGGATGGTTAATAGGATGAAAAAGGATTTGTCTAATTCCTTTGGCATGAAGGATTTAGCTTCAGTAATGTAGATGTAGGTATGGATATTATCTAGGATAAAAGAGTTAGAAAGTTGTTATAACAAGAAGTATATTGAATGGTGTTTAAGAGATTCACTACGAAACATGCTCACCCAGTTACTACACATTCGTCAACCATTTTCATTTGAGTAAAAAAACCTTTTCGAGTGACTAGGAAAAAGAAGGATGTCATGCCTTATTATTCTTTACTCTCTCACGGTCGATTCATTAATATATCTTAGTTGCTCATGGGGCTGGTGTAGTAAGCATATTTCTTTCAGTTCCGGGAAAGGTTCACTGGGACAAGTGGATCTTTAGATACTTTAGAGATAAATCAATAATGTGCTTCAGTTGTGGTACTCCACAACTAGTTTTAGAAAGGTTCATTGAAGTAGACATGACTGGTGATCTTGATAGTAAGAAATCTACTGTATGGTACTCATTTACTATGACAAAAAGGGAGTTAGATCTTGGTCTTTTAAGCGCAAAAATGTGATGCCATGTCAATCGAAAGGTTGAGTATATTGCAACAACAAAAGCAGGTAAAGAAATGTTTCAGATGAAATGATTCCTTCTTGAATTATAGTTGATCCCGGAAGAGCATGTGATATTTTATGATAGAGCGCTTTAGATTTAAGTAAGAACACCACGCACCATTCTAGGATGAAGCACAATGATGTTAAGGTATCCTTGGCTGCACTTAGTTATTATGCAACAGATGCAGTTGAAGGAGGTTCACAAAATTGAGAATATTGCTAATATGTCGACCAAAGTGGTTCCTTGGAAAAAGCTGGAGCATACAAAAATTTGGTTGAGATGGACTCCTTGGCCAAGGCGAGCTGTAGGTGACGCATTGTGCTGGACATCTCCTCCTAATGTGACTAGAAAAGAGATCGTTGAACGCTTGGCATGTGTCATTGCGTCCAGCCTTTTTTTTATTTTAGTCAGGACAGCTCATTTCACCGAATCATGTGCATCGATTTGCAAGTCACAAGGGGATTAATCAAAGATCCTCAAGACATTTGGTCCATTTTTCACAAGCCGAAAGGTAACCCGAAGGAATTGGCTAGCATTCCAACGAATAATGAGCGAGTCGAATGTGATCAGCCAATTCAATGTCAACAAAATTGAAAAACTCGATCACAATAAATAAATAAATAAATAACTAGATCACAACAAAGTGTGCGAAAGAAAATGAGGAGCCGCTGAGGCTATCAACCTTGTTGTAACCATCGCTTACATACGGGTTTCTTTGATGAAATTGCAAGATATAGAAACCGACGATCCCATTTTAAGTGATGTTGACGAGAAATGCCACTTTTATTTTGCAGGCAGATTGTAGAAACCGACAATGATTGCCGTTAAAATAATTTGGAAACTGTTTTACAACCACGTTTGAGGGACAGCTAAAAGTTGTGAGCTTCTTTGAGAAAAGGGGATAATTGTTGCTGCGGAGGGCACCGGAAGAGAAACTATGGAATGGGAAGATGGACCATTGAGAGTAAATAATCAATAAATCTGAAGGCCGTACAGTTGCTGGCTGCGCAAATAGCTAGTCTATGAGACAGATTTTGGTGGGAAAAGCCCACAAACAGTGAGATCGCTCACATCGGTTTCTTGCAGATCTATTTCAATGGCGTGCATTCAGGCCTCTAGTTCGGTATTACTTCCAGATGATAAGCATTTAACAATTACCAACATCACTCGATATAATTTGTCAATTAGTCCTATAGTTTATAAAAAACTGCAACTAAATTGCTCTGACTCTTATTTTTTTAAGTACGCATGCCTAACATCTATGTTTCACGTATATTTAGATATGAGTATGAAGTATATTTTTTTTAAAATTCCTTCAAATACAAGGAGAACTTTTTTAAAAAATTGAAAATATCCGTGTTATATAACAGTGCAATACTACACTATACAACTAGTTGAAACTAATCTAAAATTAATTCAGTATGCATACAACTTATATATTTCCAACTCATTTTGCTGTGTTTAGCTTTCTCTAAAGAACTAGCGAGCTTACCTGTATCAATGCTCCAGTAAAATTCAAGAACCTCTGTGACGATAGTAGAGAACAGACCGATAGATGGCAGCAACATGGAG
>JBBYHK010503388.1:0-10206 GCA_038382065.1 Adansonia grandidieri | reverse complement strand
AAGGATGAACAAAAGAACTAAATGATTAGACAAAAAGACTCTCTAATTGGGCCTTGAACAACCATATTTTGAAGTTGTCTTATGCTACACCGCTTTTTATACGTATAAGTTAGATATCTAATTGCTTATTTATTATTTTTTTTAGGATTTACATGCCTATTTGTTATATTGCTTATAGACCATTGAAGTTCTTATTCTTACATTCTAATTTAAAACTTCGCTTTTGTGTGCTAACTTTCTATTATGTTATTGTGATGGCAGTGACTTTTAAGGATTTATATTATATTCTATTGTTTATTAGTATCTTAATATAGTTATTTATTACTTAGTAGTTCATTTGAGCATGTTTTAAATATCTATATTCAACTCTTATTCTTACATTGTGATATTATATTCTTTCATTTGTTTGTTACTGGCTTTAATTTAATTGTAGTGGTAGAGGTGATTTTAATTGTCTAAACTTTATTTCTATCAAAACAACTCTTTTCAGGCCAAAAAATTGTTGGTGGCAAATGTGATGTACTATTGACCAACATCATATTTATGCACTGATATTTTGTTCAACATCACCTTTGTTTTTTTCTTTGTTTCCATATGGGATTGTTATGTATCTTTTTTTGATGTTGTATCTGTTGTGGTTTTTTTTTTTTTGTTTAAGTGTCTGTGTTTTCCTAGAAATTTTGCCTTTAATTGCCAATAGTTCCCTTTACATTTTAGTTGTGTTTCATTACTTCTACTACAAAGTTTTCTTGAATTTTATTTTATTTAACTTTGCTCTTTTATGATTGGAGAACATCTAATGCATTTTCAAGATTGTATGTTTTCTGCCTTCCTGAATTTGAGTGTTTTCAATTTTTGTTAGGATTTATCTTGGAAATCTTGCAGCTAGTCTTTGTATAAGGTTAGTGTGTTATGCTTTTTATACTCATTTACTATGTATTATGTCTTCCTATATTACTTCAAGTTTTTCTTTTTAATGTCATAGTGTATATGTATATAATTTTTAACATGCAGAAATTGCTATGTATTTGAACCATATATGAATTGGCATGTACTCTTGAATTGATATACGTGGTGTGATTTGCTGATATTGTCCAAATCAACATGCAAGATTGGAATTTCAGTCAATCGCATTACACATTGAAATCTACTTTAGGATTAGAATTTCAATGAACTACAACCATCTAAGATCATTTATGTTCCAAACACTGAATGAAGTTAAATTTCTTTTTGTGATCCTTTGTCAATAATATGATTAACTTATAATAAGTAGATAAAAGAAAATAGCTCTGCAATGTAATATATGTTTACCTATATTATTTAAGGCAATGCTTGGTGATTGTTGAAATCAAATTACCACCTTTTGTTTCCTTAAATCTTTACTTTTCATAACTTTTATATTCTCGCTATATTATATATTATTCTTTTATTATTTAATTCATAAAATTTATTAAAAAAAATTGCCACAGCATAACGTGGACATGATACTAGTCTACAAGCTATTATTTTTTAGTCTCTTGGGACAATGGTAGTATTTCTTTATATTTTAAGGATATATTCGTCATTATATTTTTTTTTATCATTTATGAGGATTTCTAGTGTTTTTCACGTGATTTTTTAGGTTCTGTTGAGGTATTTTTGAGTTCTTTTGTTATCTATAGATTCTGAGTTCAATGGGACTCATAGGGCATATTTGAAAAGATCAAAAATGTATGTTACATTGAATGATGTAAAAAAAATATAGAAAGCTACATCATTTTTTTTTAACAATTTTTTCCTGTTACCTTTTTTTCTCTTACGTATTTTTAATCTTTTTTCTTCTCAATCTCATCCACTCCCATCATCTTTTCAACTTATTTCTTTCATTTACCATACTTGATAGATTTTTTTTTTTTTAGTAAAATCTACAAAAACAATTCAAAGATATGGTGAGATTTTTTTTTTTCCTTTGTTCTTTGCCTTCGACTACTGTTCATTATTGACAGCTTAAAAAAAATTAGATATTTGGTGAAAAAATCTATTCTTCCTTTTTCTCTACCATGTTGTCCATCAGTATTAATTTTCAACAGCTCATACTTGATTTTACTGATAATTCATTGCTTTTCTCTTTCTTATTTTCTTATTTTAATTTTTTTTCCTTTGTGTTTTTGTTTTCGGCTTTGCTGTTGCTACGATGTGTTTCCTCTGCTCAGGTCAGTGTACTACCCAAAAAAAAGTTTGATTTTGTTTTTCTTTTAAATTGCGATGAGATTTAGAAATTAGCTCTAAATCTTGATTTTCTCATCATAAGGTGATCTCAGTCTTGCTTCACTTCAATTGCTGCTTAAATCTCGGTGAGTTTTTTTTTTCTTAATTTTTAGCTTTATTTTGTGGGAAAATATTTACTCATACATTGAGATTGAGTTAGATTATACTGAATGTTTGGGATGGGTTAGATTATTTATTTTCTAAGTTTTTATTTTAGTGAACAAATTAGGGATTGAAAGAATTGGTTGCTTTACATTTGAATCATGTTGTAATTATAGAGATCACAAATTATTTATAGTCATCCAGTAATCAAATTGGATGAAAAGGTATATAGCCATCATCTTTTACAAAAAAGTGCATTTGGATGAAATAATGCATTGGTTGGATGAAAGGATGGATTTGTTGGATGAAGAGATGTATCTTTATGACCAATGGTTGCAATTGTTGATGAAAAGACTTATCAACTTAGACATGTCTTTTTAATTGTATCCTTTGGTATTTTATAAATATCAACTTCAATTGTCAAAACATTTACCCAAAAAAAATCAATTCCAAAATTACTACAAAGAATAAGAGATCAAGGAGGTCTTAAATATTGCTAGTTGTAGAACTCATAAGGTTTCATTGTATCTTCGGAGTGTTAATTGCCTAGACCAGTTATTAAACTTTGTGTGGGGGCAAATAACTCTATAAAGAAAGTGATTTATCATATCTCGAAGTCTAAATTCAATCATTTCTGGATACCAATTTACCCATTTTTGCCAACAATTTTAAAAAGTTATTAAAGATAGACACAAAGATGGATATTACAAAATGATGAATAAAAATTTCTTGAAATTAGATTTGATTTGATGGCATTAACTTTAATTGATGGAAGGATAAGTTGATATGTCTTCTTGTCGTGTTGAACATCAAAGCAAGTTACTGTGATTTAAGGTTTTTTTAATTTTATTTATATTTTGGTGACTTTGTTCATAATAGAAGTGAATTAAAAATGGCTGAAACATTAATGGAGTTTTCATCTATTATCAAAATATACACTTAAATAAAGTGACAAAGAAGGTTCGTATATAATAAAAGGTGTGATGGTTCAATTAGGAAACCATCTTAAAGAGCTATCTTTTCCAAATTGGTAAATATCTTCCTTTATTAAGAGCAAATTGTGCTCAAATCTAAGCCTCATTCACTTCTACTAAAGTAATAGGCTCTTTTTGTAACTAAATACAAACTTAGATTATATATGATATCTATGTGCAATATATTAAAGAAATGAACAAGATTTTATGGATTTCTATTTTTTCAGGGCAAGAATAGGTATTTGTTATGCACCTTTAATGTGTGGTCTTGATAAAGATATAGATTTTGAAGCAGTGAATCTAGGATTTGGCCACTCAATTAGTCATTGTGAATTTACTATAAGTTTTTGCACGAAAAAAATGTTAATTATATATTAATAAAGTACCTTACAAGAAGTTTTATTTGAATTATGGAATGGAATAAGTTTCCTTCAAATACTTCAAAGTGTGAGAGTGTCTTGTTAAGGTAGATATGACCTAAAACTGATGAGGCTTAAGCCAACATTTGCAAACGCGAATGAGCACTATGTTCGATGCCTCGTTTGATAAGATCATTGCCTTTTAAGGCATGAGAAAAACATGTGATAAATTTTAACTCTATGCAACAGGGGAACTTGAGTGTGGTCCTGTTGTCGATAAATGTGGCAACATATTTAGTAGGTAGATTGTCATGGCTTGGTATCAGCATGCCTTGGTGCTATCATGACTACCCCGATGCGAAGTAGTGGATAAGACCTAAGCCATGAGATTGGTAACCCCTAATGGAGCCAAGAGTGGCACAAGTTTTAGGAGAAAACCATTAAGCACTAAACGGATTTTGTAGATGAAAATAAAAGCTTATAGAGCTATTAATATATGTAAAGCTAGGGTTGTTGTTAAAGGATATAAATAACAAAGTGTGGACAGTTTTGATACATACTCATTTGTATCAAAAATAACATTCATACGAACGTCAATAGCTATTGTTGCTATTAACAAGATAAAAATATATCAAATGGCTATAAAGAACACTTTCTTAAAAGATGGCTTTAATGAAAATGTTTATATGCAACAACTCAAAGGATTTGTTATCAAAGGAAAAGAAAATAAAATATGTAAACTTATCAAGTCATACTATGAAAAGTCATAGTATGACTTGAGAAATAATTTTAAAGCAGACAAGGCTGATAAGTGTGACTATGTGAAAAATATTGATAAGAGCTATGCCATTGTATGTCTGTTATAGATGATATGATGATTTTTGGTAGTAATAAATGCATGCTCAAGTCCACAAAGTACATGTTAACTAAAAAGTTTAACATGAAAGATTTAGGTGTTGCAGATGTCTTACTAGGAGTCAAGTTTTCTAGGACATTTGATGGATTGTATTGACCTAATCTCATTATGTTAAGAAAATTCTCGAAAATTTTTTTAAAGGTGACAACAATACTATTAAAACCCCAATGCACATGAGTGTAAATTTTTCCAAAAAAATAGAAGGTGAGGGAATACACCAACTGTAATATTCTTAAATAATCGAAAGCTTCATGTACGCAATGCATTCCATAAGACCATCTATTGGATTTGCTATGTGCAAATTGTAAAGATTTACAAATAAACCTGGCACAAACCATTGGAAAACTATTTCTGGAATTTTTGGTTAACGATGGAAAACCATAAATTCAAGATTATTTATAGTTGTTATCTCACTGTACTAGAAGAATATTCGAATATAAGTTGGATCATAACTCTTAATGACAACAAATAAACTTAGGTTGGAATTCCTGCCATCAATGGTAGAGTTATTAGTTAGGCTTCTAAAAAGCAAATCTGCTTATCATATTCAACAATGAAGGCTGAATTTATAGCTTTGGTAACCGTAAGAAAAAAAAAAGTGAAATGGCTAAGGAATCTTTTATTGGATATTAGATTGTGCCCACAACCTCTGTCAATCATTTTTTATTTTGTGACAGTGAATCTAACATGTCTCTAGCTTATATCAAGATGGTGGTTGTTGATGCTACCCGTTTATAATGCTCACTTTTTTTAACTTGATTTTTAGATTTGTAGTGTAGTGAAGTAGAGATCATATCCTACAAGGACCTTTAGATATTCAAAACTGATTTAGGAATAGAAAGAAAAGAAACGATGTGATAGGAAAAATGGTAGAATCTAGTTGAGAAACAAATAAACGATAAAAGTAAATAGGGGTTTTAAATTGTTTTTGATTTAAAACAAAATAAAAAAAAACTTGAAAATAATTTAAGTAATAAAAATCAACAACAAAAAGACTTTAGAAGTAAATTAATATTGCTTACTAGTATATTATTATCAATTATTAGAAACTCTTATGCATATTTTTTAAACAAATAAATCAACCATGGAATCATACATGTATTAACTTCCTTACTTTCCTTTAGTTCTTAGTTAATCAAGTTAAGTACTATGATTAACCATTATCATTTAACTACCTTTAAAGAAGCTTTAGAATATTATTAAAAGATAGCTTTAAAAACTAAGAAAGTTTAACCGATTCAATCTAACAAAATCAAAAGCTGCTTTTATTTAAAAAAGACTTGTATTTTTCATAACCTTTAGAATAAAAACTTAACCATCCTCATTTAAAGTTATTTTGCTACTTATGTAAAACTAATCAAACTATTACATAATTGATTAATTAAACTAGCTTTAGATTAAATATGAAAAAACTACTAGTGTGCATCCTAGAAGTTGAAATAATATAACCATAACATTTAAATAGATAAACACAAGATATTTGTAAGAAAAATGACTTTGAAAATAAATTCATTTACTTCTCATGATGAATAATACAAAAGCTTGCAAATTATTTTACTACCAAATAAAAAACTTAGAAAGACATAGTTTAGAAAACAATGAATAAAATAAAGAGGAAGAATAAGAATGAAATGATCAAAATTGTTTAACCCCCCTTTATTTATAAGGAAAGAATTAAACTAAAGCTAAGGATAAAGTTGAATATAGTAATTTATCATAATAAAAATAAAAAATCAATCTCTAACCTTTGTCTTGATCTCTTGAGAGGTTACGTGCAATCTTCTTTCCGAATGTAGCCATAAAGTTGGATTTGTCAGCTGATTTTCTTCATGTATCCAAAAGATAAATATAATCCTCAAATGTAATTATTCCAGCTTTCAAACTCTTAACCCAAGTAGAACTTTATCTTCCAATTTCTTCTAGTGTGATCAAAGTTCTTCAAGATCAGCTCATTAGAATTTAAAACCCACACATATTCCTTAACTTAGCAAATTTCTGCTTTTTTTTATATTTTTTATCCAATTAAATCTTGCAAAATAAAAAAGAAAAATAAATGCTTATGATAATCATAAAAAATAACTAGAAAAAATTAAAATAGACAAATAATTTATATAAATTAAGCACTTATCAGATTCTCCCACACTTAGATTTTGCTAGTTCTCTAGCAAACTAGACCTAAACTAATCCTAAATGCAAGTAAACTCTGAATCTTTCCAAAGCTTTTAAAGATTCATACATGTCAAAAACAAAAAATATAGCAAGAATAAAATTTCTTTCACAAGATTAACACTCATCTTAGATAAGAGATTTTTATGAACAACTTGTTATACTTATCTTGGCTATTCTTAATAGATATACACGCAATATCACACAAGTGTTTAGGCTTAGTATTTCTCTCAAATGCAATCCATGAAAATGCACAACCATATGCTTGCTCGTTTATCTCATTTCCATCCCTTATGATACATGCTAACATAAATCAGAAGGTCCTTAACATGGTTGTAGTGGGACTAAGGTATAGGAATGGTAGCAACAAAGAATGGATAAAGAAAAGGTAATTAAAGACAAAGAAACTAGTAGAGCAAAAAGTTGAATAAAAAAATATAACTTAAAATTTCAAAATTCAAACTGCATACTTAGTTTCTTTTTAGACATTTTGAATATCAAATTTACTTTTTTTTTCTTTTTTTCTATCACATGAGAACACCCTTTTTTTTTACCTTGACTTTATTTTTAGTTTTTACTCAATTCTTTGTTTCATGGAGCTTTCAAACATGATTCCATAGCTTATTTACCAACTACTTCTTTTTTTCTTTTCTTTTTTTTTTTTTCTAAACTCAAGCCTTAAGAATTCACCCTTTTTACATTTTTTCTCTTAAAAAAATTCAAACCTGTAACTAAATGCTCTACAATAGGTAGAATAATTTGTTTTACAATTTTAGGCTCAAACATGGTTTAAACAAAGAAAAGTTAACTTTAGGCTCAAATAGATTCACTAAGGGATAAATTACAAGGTAGGCTATTTAGGTTCAAGTAGTTTCCATCTTAAGTGCCTTTATCACTTTCATACTTGCATGTAAACAAATGTAATCTTAGTAAGATTTAAGGCAAGTTCTAGAGTTACAATAACATGAATTGATTCTCACAATAAAGAAATTAGATTGACAACGATAATCAATCTTTTAAGCTCAAAACTCACAAAGGTCTTATAATAACCAAGATTTAGCATGCTAAGTGTTCAATATCATTATCTACACTAAAATAGAATTAGCTTGCAAATTCATAGTGTTCAAGCATATTCTCATTTAATCCATGCATGAACTCATCAAACTTTAAAAGGAACCTAAAAAAAAATTAATTTTCAAAAAGAAAAGAAAAAATTTAACATGAACAATGCTAAATTTAAAACAATATGCAATTAATCTCCTCTCACACTTATTACATACATTGTCCCCAATGTATAAACAAACATGAAAGAGAAGAATAAGATAAAACTAAAGTGAAAGAGAAAGAAATCAAATTAGATTTTTTCTAAAACTTGAGTTGCCTCCCAAGCAGCTCATTTGTTTAACGTCGTTTGCCCGACTTTATTCCATCTCAAACATACACTGAATCTTTCAACTCCACTTGCTCCATCATTTTTTCTCGAAATCCTTTATAGTATGGCTTCAATCGATGACCATTGACCTTGAATTCTTTATTGATTTCTAAACTCCTAATGTTTACTCCACCATAAGGAAATACATTAATGATAACAAAAGGACCTATCCACCTAGAACGAAGTTTACCTGGAAAAAGCATGAGCCGTGAGTGAAAAAGTAGAACCTTCTATCCAACATTAAAAGTTTTCCTCAAAATCTTCCTATCATGAAATGCCTTTGTTTTCTCCTTGTAAATTCGTGAATTCTCATACGCATTATTCCTAATCTCTTCTAACTCTTGTATTTGCAACTTTCTATACAGACTAGTCTCATCCAAATCAAGATTACATTGTTTTACTGCCCAAAAAGCCTAGTGCTCTAATTCCACTGATAAATGACATGGCTTACCAAATACTAACCTATAGGGAGACATCCATATTGGTGTTTTATAAGCGGTCCGATAAGCCCATAAAGCATCATTCAATCTAAGACTCCAATCTTTTTTACTTGGGTTAACTGTATTTTTAAGAATAGACTTTATCTCCTTATTAGAAACCTTGGCTTGTCCACCTGTTTGAGGATGATATTTGTAACATGATACTTATTTAATAAAGATTCAATCATGCAGCTGCAAAAATAAGTTCTCATATCACTGATAAGAGCTTTTGGTATTCCAAACCTGTTAAAAATGTTAATTTTAACAAAACCTGCAACAACCTTAGAATCATCAGTCTTGGTGGTTATTGCTTCCACCTATTTTAAGACATAATCAACTGTAAGTCATATGTAAATGCTACCAAAAGAATTAGGAAATGGACCCATAAAATTTATGCCCCGCACATCAAAAATTTCACATACTAGAATAGGCGTTTCTGGCATTTGATGTCTATGAGTTAAATTACCTACTCTTTGGCATTGTTCACATGTTTTAGAAAACTTGAAAGCATCATGAAATGAAGCTGGCCAAAAGAAACCATGTTCTAAAACTTTATGAGCTGTTCTTTTAGACCCAAAATGCCCTCCACATACATAACTGTGACAAAAAGTTAGATTGACTGAAACTCAGTTTCGGGCATGCACATTCTTATTACTTGATCAGAACATTGCTTCTATAGATATGGTTCATCCCAAATGTAGTACTTGGCATCATTTTTTATCTTTTCTCTTTGAGCTTTAGATAGATCATTTGGTAATGATTTAGTTACCAAGAAGTTGACAATGTCAGCATACCAAGGTGTAGCATTCTCCATGGAAAAAAGTTTCTCATCTAGAAATAAGTCATCTAATGGCAATGAATCTTCTTTGCGCTGTAATCTACTAGGGTGATTGGCTACCACATTTTCAGCTCATTTCTTGTCCTTAATTTCTAAGTCAAATTCTTGCAGCAAAAGAATCTATCAGATAAGTTTTGGCTTGGCCTCCTTCTTTGACAAAAGGTATTTGATAGCTGCATGATCAGAATACACAATTACTTTAGTTCCAAACAAATAAGATCAAAATTTTTCCAAAGCAAAAACAATGGAGAAGAGTTCTTTTTCCATAGTAGTATAGCTGCACTGAGCACTATCCAAAGTTCTTGAAGCTTAATAAATGACATGCAGGGCTTTTTCAACTTGTTGCCCTAGCATTGCACCCAAGGCATGATTGCTTGCGTCACACATTATATCGAAATGTAGGTTCCAATTAGAGGGCTGGATAATGGGGGTTGAAGTTAACAACTCCTTTAGCTTATCAAAAGCTACTTTACGAGCATCATTAAATATAAACTCCACATTTTTGCCAGTAATTTGCATAAAGGTGAAGCTATCTTCGAGAAATCTTTAATGAACCTATGATAAAAACCTGCATGTCCAAGAAAAGCATGAACTTCCTGCACATTTGTGGGGTAAGGCGATGATTGAATAATCTCAATCTTAGCCTTATCAACTTCAATTCCTCTAGAAGATATAACATGCCCTAAAACTACT
>JBBYHK010503349.1:0-14193 GCA_038382065.1 Adansonia grandidieri | reverse complement strand
TAGCATTAGTTTAATACGTGTCGAACTATTGTGTTTGAAGACTAAAAGGATGCTATAACTTGATCGTTTGCCTTCCACAGAATTAATATAAAAAGAACACCCACCTAAACTTAGTCTTAATGAAACTCTACCTTGTTGTATTAATTTCTTCAAATTAAATTTTAGCAGTGCCACCCCTTTTGTGCCTTTAAATTTATCTTCTCATTCCATCTTAAGATGTCCAAAATGATGATTATCTATTAGAGAAAACCTTAACATTGAAAGACGAAGATGGCATGTCCATTATCCTTGATATTAGAAAAATTCATGATTGAAATCATTCTAAAATTTTCATAGTTTTTGATCAAGTAAATTCTTTCCTAGGTTAGAATAAGAAGGTGTTTTTGTTTTGAAAATCCTAGAATTTAGATAAACTTTGATACTTCTCATGATTTTAATGAAAGTTTATAAATATGCCATTAGACAACGAAATGCTAACTCTTATTCAATTGCATAAAGTTGTACCCTTGAATTGATAAATACTAATTTGATATTTGGTGACCTTTCAAGAAAAATTGAATAATTTCTAGATTCCTGAAATTAAGTTAGAAGAAGCACATAGGAAAAACATGTGTCATAACATGGCCCGGATACGAATCATGACCAATAAGAACAAAATTTTTCTAAAGCAAAGACAATGGATAAAAGTTCTTTTTTCGTTGTTGAGTAATTGCGTTGAGTACTATCAAGTGTCCAGGAAGCATAATATATTGCATGTGTAACTCGACCAGCTTGTTATCCAAGAACAGCTCCCACTGCATGGTTCCTTTCATCGCACATGATTTTAAATGGAAGTTCCCAATTTGGTGGTTGTATTATAAGAGTTGATGTAAGACATTTTTTGAGCTTGTTAAAAGATGCCTTACATGCCTCATCAAATTCAAAAACCATATCCTTTTGGAGAAATTTGCATAATGGTAGTGTTATCTTCAAGAAATCTTTGATAAACCATCGATAAAACCCTGCATGTCCAAGAAAAGAGTGAACTTCTCACAAATTTATGGGCTAAGGTAAGGTTCTAATAATATCTATCTTTGATTTATCGACCTAAATACCTTTTGAAGATACTACATGGTCCAAAATAATCCCTTGATCTACCATAAAATGACATTTTTCATAGTTTAAAACAAGGTTTGTTTCGATACATCTTTTAAGCACTTTTGCAAGGTTTTTCAAGCATGAATCAAAAGAATTACCATAAATAGTAAAATCATCCATGAATACCTCGATAATGTTTTCCACATATTCAAAAAATATATTGACCATGCATCTTTGAATATGGATGGAGAATTACATGGCCCGAAGGGCATGCATCGGTAAGCAAACATCCTAAATGGACAAGTAAATGTCATCTTTTCTTGATCCTCCTATGTAATTGGAATTTGATGATAACCTGAGTAACCATCAAGATAATAATAGTGAGATTTTCCAGCCAATCTTTCTAACATTTGATAAATAAAGGGAAGAGGGGAATGGTCTTTTCAGGTAGCGACATTTAACTTCCAATAATCAATACAAAGTTGCAATCCACTTTGTACTCGAGTGGGCACCAACTCACCATTTTCATTTTTAACCACTGTCATCCTTATTTTCTTTGGGACCACTAAGAGAGGACTTACCCATTCACTATCAGAAATAGGATAGATTATACATGCATCGAGTAGTTTTAAAACCTCTTTCTTGACTACTTCCATCATAGGTAGATTCAATCTATGTTGGGCTTGTCTTACAGGTTTAGCACCTTCTTCTAACAATATCCTTGCGTACAAATAGAAGGACTTATACCCTTGAGATCTGCTATTGTCCACCCTGTAGCCCTTTTGTGCTCCTTTAACACTCGAAGTATTCGTTCTTCTTCTGACATGTCTAGTTTGCTAGAGATTATAACTGGTAATATTTCTTTTTCTCCTAAGTAGACATGCTTTAAGTGACTTGGTAATGGCTTCAACTCCAATTCTGGTGCTTGCACAAGAGAAGGAAGAAGTTTAGAGTAAGAAAGGGGTAATTCAACATAAGACCTTTTTAGGTAAGGATTCTAATTCAAGAATGGTGTGCTCAAGATCAACATTTAAAATTAACCCCCTCTTTATTTCTTTTAGCTCCTCATTGTCAAAACTGTTCTCAAGTGTAACCTTCACATTATCATCACCTGCCAAGTCACAAATTCTCTATACAAAAGGGTCAATTCCATCCAAAGCCAGCATAGTATGTTCATCACTGGGATATCCCATGGCATCATATATATTAAATTTAATAATTTCTCTATCAAATTCCATAGTGAGCTTCCCTTCATGCACATTTATTTAAAAATGGTCTCCCTAATAGTATTAGGGCAGAATGTATAGTATCATCCTCCCCATCTCAAGCAAGTAGAAATCAGCGGGGAAAACCAAATTATTAACTTGAACTAAAATATCTTCGAGGACTCCTTCAGGATATGCATTAGACTTATCAGCTAATTGTATTATTACCCCTATTTCTTTCAATGGCCTAACCCTTAAGAATTTATAAATTAAAAAGGGCATAACATTAATTGATGGACCTAGGTCCAACATTGCCTTATCCATTTTCATATTAACAATTTTGTAAGGAACAGTAAACATAACTGGATCTTTACACTTCGATGGTAATTTCTTTTGTATCACCATCGACACATTTTCATCAACTTGAATTTTCTCATTGTTAATTAATTTACGCTTTGCATTACAGAACTCCTTAAGAAATTTAGCATAGCAAGGAATTTGTTTAATTGCATCAAGAAGTGGTATGTTTACCTCAACTTTGCAAAAAGTCTCAAGGATTTCTTTTGCCTGCACTTCCTTTTAAGATTTTGCAAATCAACTTGGGAATGGAGGGCATGGTACAAAAGTTCTATTTGGCTCTACACTCAAAGCCTTCACTTACACATTTACAGGTCTAGGATTTTCTTCATATTTCTCAAGTTCCTTCTCCAATTCATGCTTTAACACTTTTTTGTTAGACTCTTTCAGTTCTTTTTTGCTTTGTAAAGTGATCGCACTCACATTTTGTTTTGGATTGACTTCTGGTTGAGATGGTAGCTTCCCATACCCTTTTGGATTCCTTTTGCTTATCTCGGCCTCTAGCTGATTTACTCTATTTCTCATATCATGCATATTAGTCCTTATTTCCTATTGAAATTGTTGCACATTATTAGTAAATGATTGAAGCATATCTTTAATAGATGTACCTTGTTTTGATGAAGACTGATGTGGAGAAAAAGGTGGTCTAGCTTGATATTATGATTGGAATCTAGGTGGCTTTGCCACATAGCTAAATTTTGGATGTTTCTTTAATCCTGGGTTGTAAGTATTTGAATAAGGATCATATCATTGTCTTTGTGAGCCTGTAAATCCTCCAATGGCATTAGGTTGTTTATTCGGATCATCTTGAAGCATTGGGCAGATGTCAGTTGTATGACCTAAAATTGTACATATGTCATATGTTTTTTACCTGTTGTATATTCCCTACAACCAATTTTTTGACAAGAGATGTTAAATTATTTAATTGCTATTGTACGGAATATTCGCTCACCTCATTTACCCTCTTCATAGGGTAGTCTTGCCTGGAGCTAAATTGTTGTAAGTTCACAGCCATAATAGAAATCAACCTCTTGGCTTCTTCTAGAGTCTTTTGCACTAGTGCACCTCTATTGGCAGCATCCACCTTGCTCCTCTCTATTGGCAATAACCCTTCATAAAAATATTGAATAAATAATTGTTCAAGAATTTGATGTTCAGGACAACTTGCACATAATTGTTTAAATCTCTCCTTATATTCATAAAGGGTCTCTCCGTGAGATTGCCTTATGCCACATATTTCCTTCCTAATATTTGCAGCTCTTGAAGCAAGGAAAATTTTTTCAAGAAATTATCTCTTCATCTCATTCCAAGTTGTTATGGATCCCAACAACAAGTAGTATAGCCAACCCTTTGCATTATTAGCTAATGAGAAAGGAAAGGATCTTAGCTTTGTTTGTTCTTCAGTAACACCCTAAGGTCTCATTGTGGAGTAGACCACATGGAATTCCTTAAGATGTTTATGAGGACCTTCACCTACAAAACCTTGAAAAGTCAAAAGTAAGTGAATAAGTCTAGATTTTAACTCAAAAGGAACTTCTATATTAGGATATTCAATGCAAACAGTTCTTTCTACATCCATTATTTCGTCTACATCTTCTGGATCGCTAGATGAACTATTTGGATCAATTGCCAAATCTAATTCTGACGATGACGATGTTGCCTCTATAGCACTATTTTGCCTAGTTTCCTTCCTTAACTGACAAGCTATCTTCTCAATTTTCGAATCGTATTGCAATTCATATGCACGAGAAGAACGAGGCATAAAATGCATAAAAAAATAATAATAAACTAATCAAGGAAATAAATCTTTTAGCACCACTCCCCAGCAATGGCACCAAAATTTGGTGGGCGTCGAATCCAACAAAAATAATTTTTCTACTCTAATAAGATTTTTGTATATAGTGATAAGTAGGATTGTCTCCACAAGGAATGGTAAGATTTGATTTCTTCTCAAAATCAACAAAATAAAATAAGGATTTTATGAAGTCAACTAAAATTAAATGAACTAAATAAATTAAAGATCCATTAAGAATGTAGGACAAATTAAACTAAAATAAATATAATATCACACAAACACTAGCCAAAGGTCTAATCACAAGTTTTATTCTCACAACTAATCACGGATGCAAAGATTTATTCATTATTTGAGAATAAATTGGTTATGGGTGTTGATACGACTTAACTCCCTACCCTCCTTTAGTTATTTGATAATCAAGGTACAACCATTAATTATTTCTCTTATTTATTACATAAACCCTAGATACGATTTTAGTGTTTCAATGTATCAATGGTATTAATAATGAGAGGGGGATCGCTAATTCTAATCAATAAACTCACGTGTAGGTTTATTCAAATTAGATTGTGAATTCTTCCTAACCAAGTTAGTTGCCATTTTTATTAGAATAATCAAACAATTATGGATTTGATTTTCTAAATAGCTATAGATTATCCTATCAATCAAATGCAGTACCAAACATTCAATTAACAATGACAATCAAGCTTATGAAGCATAGAAGTAAAGACAAATATTTAAGAACAAAGAATAATATAAACACAAATTAGATCTCACAGTCGTAGAGAATTAATCTTAGATATAAAACCTTCGACTAGTTGAAAAGAATTTAGTCATACATTGTTTTCTTTCTGAAAGAAAAAGTTAAAAACCCTAGAAAACCTAGAAAAACTCTCCCCCTTGGTTCTCTCCCTTCTTTCCTATTTATATCCCTTACAACTTTCCCAAATTTACCTAAATTCTAATTAGTTCCAGATTCTACTCAATTAGAATCCTAAATAAATCAAAATTTTAATTTAAGCTATCTGCCTGTAGAGCGTGCCTACGTAATGTCCACGTCAGCTATTTCTTTTCTTTTCTTTTCTTGAGCTGCTCCAATCAACTTATTTAAGCCCTTTTTCTTTCTTCCAAGCCCTTTTTACACCTTAAACATAAAAAAAGTAATTTTCATCAGTTATAGCTCGAAAACTATGAAAAGATAAGAATTTTAACAATTAAAATCCTAACATTTATGTTCATTATCACCATAAAATGGACTAAATTTTCAAAAAACTAATTTAATAGTAATTTAATAGAAGTATTTGAAGAATTTTAAAATTATGAACTTAGGAGAATTCTATCAATATTTTACTGATAAAAGAAAGTTCGTTTTGGGAAACCAAAAAAATTCCAAAAATACGTTTAAACTTATAAAAATGAATTAATTTCAAAAAATATTTAAAATATTAATAAATAAAAATGAAATCTTGAAATCTGAAGTAAATTTCATCATAAAAAGATTTTACGAGCATGACATTTACAATATTGTGAAAAACTCAAAATTAATGAATAATTCAACAAATTGATACCTTGTTGTAAAACATGCCAATACAAATTTTTTCTTGAACATTTTAAAGTTTTCCGAGAAGTATGGGTATAAATACTATACAACTGTCGGTAAAAATATACGATGGTCAACTCTCAATTTTTTACGAAAAAAATCTTAAAAATTTCCTAAAAATAAAAAATTTAACCGTGATATCATCTGAAAAAATGAATTTTAGAATTTTAAAAGGATAAAGTTAGAAACTAATTTCTTTACTTTGATATTCATTTTTATCCGAGAATTGTTCTTTACAACCCTCAAAATTGCACTTTTTCTATTATGTGCACGTGCGGCCATTTAAGCATGATAAAAAGGTTTTAAAAATGCTCAGTCCACCTGAAAGAAGTCTATCTACACTACGATGATTGCCTAATCATCAATCTAGAATATTTTAGGATTATCGAAGAAAGTGCTCAAACAAAATTTGATGTCTACACAAGAGAATATCCTTTTAAAGAATGAGTGTCTAAGAATACATATGTCAATGTAGCCAAAGGCTTGTGCTAAGACTTTTCATGTTAGAAAAACTATAAAATTACAATTAGGCAATAGTTGTAGACTTTTCATAGGTCCCAAAAAGTGTTTCTTTATCTATCTCCATCATCTTTAGTTATGTCACACGAGAGAATCAACATCTATGCTTGAAAACCATGATTTTAGTTGCCAAGTAGTGACAAGTTAATAATTTGTACAGCTAGAATCTAAAAGTAGCTATGTCTAGAGATCTTCATATAGAAGCACATCCATGTTTATGAGATGGCATCTCTTAACTAAATATGGGAGATGCTACAAAAAGCAAGTTCATTATGTTCTCATATTCTAACTCAAACAAATAAAAATTGATTATGGTATATATAAGCATATATATATATAAACATTATAATAATATAGAGGACTAGAATCACATATTTCAAAACTAATATAAATTCTGAAAATTGCTTTTGTAAAACTTCGAGGATTTATTTTTGGATTTACTTTTAAATAGCTATTTGATCTTTTCTATCTATGTCATAAATTTGTTGTATATCAATTGACTAAATGAGTGTATATATATAAATATAAAATACATATACAAATACATGGGTGTCGTATATATATACACAGTGCATAATTATTTTATATAATTGATATCAATATTGAATGAGAAATTGATCTTGAAGTGCTCGCTTGAAGAAGGAGAAGTTGGTTAGTGTTTATATTTACCGTGGAATCCCAAATTGGAAACACATGAGCTAATTCATGTCGTATATATAGGCTAAGGTTAAAGGCAATTTTGGCCTACAAGGGCACCCATTTTTTCTTAGAGGGTGAAGACCCACTCAAGCTTGGTTAGACTACAAACATGTAGACCAAATTGGGATAGTGCTTACATTAGTGAGCCTTTTCTTTTTGAAGCCCAAAATTAACCAACCAAGGTTGTTTGGTTATGACATGTTCTTATTCGATTATTTTAACTATTATGTCTATTTATGGGTTTAATTTTTAAAATAATCAAACTATGTGAAAATAACTTTTGACAATTAGTTTTTTTTTATTTTTTCCCTTAAAGTCCTATATCTCTATTTTTTTGGGGTTTTTCATTCTTTGGTTCTATCATCTATGAAAGAGAATCACCACATATTCTTGTTTACTATGTTGCCATTGAAAGTGTTGATGTGTGCCTTTGAACCAATCAGATTGGAATATGAGATACATAGTCAAATAACAATATATATGTTACTAAATTAAAGTAACATAGGCTTTTCTTTCTTGGTAGAGGTGTTATTAACATGAAAGGAAATCTTATAATCATATATATTAATACAAGTATAAAAATTTAATCAAAATTAAAAAAATACACACTCAGATTTCCTTAGGATCTTAGGAAAAGATATACATGTGATCTAATTGCAATTTAAAACATTAAAACATACATCTGATAGACATCATACCTGCCTAGAGACTCATAACTCTAAGTGTGCTAATCCCTACATGAATACACCATGGGTGGATTACTATGATCTTTTCTAGAGGCCAAAAGCAATCTAATTATTCTACCTCTAACCGTGATCCACATAGATACCTATTAAAGCCTTCATGAGGATTGGTGGTTTTTCAGTGCTAGCCAAAGGCTTTTTAAGCTTTAAACAAAAGGTTAATAGCCAATGGCTACAGATCTTAGGTGATTCGAGAATAATTCCCAAACCTATTATGCCAAGACGAATAAGAAAATAACTTATTTGGGAAATAGCTATTTTGCACAGAAATAGTAAATGAATCTAACTATCATAATTATTGATTCTAATTGATTCATTTAGGATAAAAAATTGGTTTTCTATCTTTCATTGCAATCAAAAACATTTTTTAACTTAAAGTTATGCAAATCAATTCTAAAAACTATTTTTCTACCTTCATTGTGTCAAGAACGATTTAAGAACACTCAGAAAAGCACAAAGATGCAAAGAGAGCTTAGGAAAGAAGAATATTATGCCACACCCCCTTAAAGAAGTCTAAGGTTAGCTTCTAGGGCTTTTTTATACTCTTTGATTAGCCAAAAATCCTTAATAGTGTATCTAAATGCACCCCGGGCTAGGTTAGGTTGGACTAATGTGCTAGTCTTACCCATCGTCAAGATTAGCGCCATTTGTGGTGGTGTCTAAGAGCTTAATTAAAACTATTTTAATTAGCTTATCCAAGATTAGGCCTTAGTTTTAACTTATTAATATTTTAGCCTAATAGCACACCAAAGATAGCTATTCCATGTGCCTAGGCCATTACCAAGCACAACTTGGAGTAGTTCACAACCAAACTCTCCTGACTTAATAATTAGGCTTTTTAACCCGACCATTTAATTTACATGTTGGATAATTTAATTCATAATTAATTTTACTAACCTAACTAAAACAATTTTTACTTCATGTAAATATTATTAAATAATATCAAATAATTATTTAATTTTCCAAATTTAATTATTTGACTTTATTTAATAATAGCCCTAAAACCATATCTACAAATGGACAATATCTTGAAAAGAAATTCTTATCTTTATGACCATATTAAGACAACTCTAATTAGATTTCATAAATATAATTTATTTCTTAAATTATTCTTAATTAAGCTAATTCAATTAAGTCCTCCTCATTATACCTTTTATTTAATTAAGTTGTACCTAGTTAAATCCTAGTTTTAAACCAATAGATCATCTTATTTTGTGTGACTCATTAGGCTTCCATTATAACGGCAATAAACATAATTACCCAATTAAGTGTATTTATACTTATAAACCAAGATCAACCTTTAGCAAGACATCATGACCACCCAATATGCAAGAAAAGTCAATATGACCTTTTTAAGAAACCTTTTAATAATCAGCCTTTCTATGTACTTCAGTCTTTTCACCAGATATCCTGAAAAAACCATTAGCATAATGTAGTCTCTAGTAAGGTATTAATTCATATTAGTTCTTGTAGCTTTCAGTTAACCTTATAAATTTAGAAAAACAATTTTTATCCCAAATTCATCATGCGTTGGCTAAAGACTTTGTTAAATTAACCAAAGCTAAGAACAAATGAGATATGTCTCGATGTCACTTCGAGTGGTGAATCTTCTCTGAATCACTCATTAGCCATCTAGTTCGTGCCATAACCAAAACCACCATATCATAAGCATCCAATTATTGTGGACCTGTTTATGATGGAAACAAAGTATGAAATTCCCTATACAAGATGATGTGGTATCACAAGTCTGAGGACTAATATACACAATTGGCACATGAGAATATATTCCATAAACACTCGAGTGACTTACACCAAATAGAGTTCTCATATGACCATGTTCAGTGAACTTGTTTCCACAAAACAAGCACCTATATGCTATCCCCAAGTATCTGTATATTTTAACTTTTACAAGTTCAAATAGTTGCATGCGTTAAATGCATGAAGGCTTAGCATATGCTAGTTTTTGTGATAATACGATCACTATGACTGTTTTTAGAAATAAAACTTTAATGTATAAGGATCTTATTGTCATAACTCATTACTAATTTTACAAAGCCATTGTGTTCCATAGGCTTTATCTAATTAGTGTTTGCATGATTGTCGATTATGTCACAACATGAAGGAAAACCTTGATTCACTAACTAAAGTGATTGGTTTGCATTATTCACTATCATTTGCCTCATCCAATCTTATTGGCTTGAGGGTATATACTAACATGACACTCATGCAAACACTAATTGGACAAAGCCCTTAAAAGACAAAGGCCTTTCAAAGATAGTAAACCATTATGATGATAAGATCCTTATGCATCAAGATTCTGCTTCAAAAAATGTTCCTAATCATCATATTGTCAAGACAGGGCATTAATAATGCACAAAGATTAGTATATGCTAAGCCTTTATGCATTGGATGCCTGTAACTCTTTGATCACACAGGAGATAAAGTATATAAGATACTTAAAGATAACGTATAGGTGCTTGTTTTATGGAAAAAAGTTCACTAAACATGGCCTGAATTAGAACTCCATTTGGTATTAGTCATTTAAGTGTCTATGGAATATATTCTCATGTGCTAGACATGTATAATGGTCCTTAGCCTTGTGGTTCTAGGTTATCTCGTATGAGGAGTATTAAACTTTGATTCCATCATGAATGGGTTCACAATAGATGGATGCTTATGGTAGGGTGGTTTTGGGAATAGCATCAATCTTATGGTGGATGAATGAATGATCCTGAGAGGATTTGCCACTCCTAGTAATCATTGGAGACATATTCCAAATGATTTTAACAATGGTTAATTGAATTAAAGTCTTTGGCCAAAGCATAATGAGTTATAATGAATCATTCCTTGTAGATTCATGATTATTAACCATAAGTTGTAAAATCTTATATGTAAAGTGTGGTTAGACATTGAACCATCCTCATGCTAAATCTAGGATATCTGGTAAAGGGACTATATTACACTGATAGGTTTGTTATTGAATGGTTTTGATTAAGTCACATTGACTCTTCAGCATTTTGGTGGTTATCATGGGTAGAGGTAGCAAAATAAACCCGAACCCAAAAACTCGCCTGAAAAAACTCGAGCTTGAACCCGAATCGAACTCGATTTGACCAAAAATTTAATGCCCCAAACCCCAACTAGCTCGAACCCGAAATGACCTAAACCCGAAATTACTCAAACTCGAATTAGTCCAAACCTGAGATGACCCAAACCCAAAAGAACTTGAACCCGAGCCTAACCCAAACCTGAACCTGAATTCAATATTAAAAATAAATATGAAGAAATTATAATTAAATATTTTTATAGATAAAAAACTTTAATTATGAATTTTATTTTAACATTTTTAATAATTTAATTAAATATAAAAAACTTAATTTATATTTTAAATTTTATTAAACTTGCTCATGGGTTGGGTTGGGTCGCGGCCTAAATTTTTTTAAAATCTCAAGCCCAAGCCATTATTTAACGTACTTAGACCTATTTATTTAAGCCAAAATTACTATTCATCACATTAAAGAATATTTTTTCTTAATATTATATATTTTATAATTAAATTTAAATAAAATATATTAATTTAAAATCACTATTTCAAGCCAGGTCGGGCCACTCTGATATAAAAATATGAGAACCCGGACCCAACCTCAATTAAGCCAGGCGGGTAGCTTGACCTTCTAGTATTAATCGCTATTTCAAACAAGTTTATAATTAGAGTCTGGTGATAATATAGCAAAATAATAAAGTAAATTAAACATGAAAGCCATAATAAATAATATTATATCAAAAATAAAAAAATAATCATAGACTTAGATTAACAATATGGTAGAAGAGAATATAAGAGTAACATAATTTAAAAAAAAACTTAAAAATAATATGTATTATCAAGCAATATTTATACCTAAACCCAATAAAGGTAAAAAAAAAAGTTAAAGTAAATACAAAAAGCACTTTGAAAACTACATTCAGATTTAGTAGTATTTTAAGGATAAAGAGAAAACAAGTGTAATATAAGAATACTTAATAACTAAAGATATCATATGTTGTAATAATATAAGAACCAATAACATACATGCTATTGAATGTACATAGTAATAATATAAGAATCCAAAATACTAAACAAGTACAATGATAAGAATCTGATAACATATATAATATTAGTATATAGCAATTACAAGATAGTAAACTCAATATATTTATGGACATCTCTTTTAGATTGATTGTGCTCTTAAATCACAAGCATGTCCATTGTTTATTTCAACCAAAACCATGATAAAAATATCCATTCAAGCTTCATATGGAAGTAAATGAATCTTGCATCAGCTTCTTTTACAAAAGAAGTAAAACACAATATTAATTCTTTATGGTTGCCAAACTAATATTAAAGAGAAAAATATTATAAATTATAAGCATACTTATAAACTAAAAGTTTTGGATAATTCAAAAAAAAATAAAGGTGAGCAATCTCCCTTCCAAATATGATTGCGTTTCTCGCCTCATCTAAAACAATAGATAATATTTAATTAAAAATATATACTAAATCATATGAATATCATTTAGAAAAAGTTTCACAATAAGAAAAAATCTTACCCTTATATCCATATAACCAATTTCAAGTGGTAATCAACATTTCTGCATTTTCAGACAAAAGACAACTTCTCTATTTGTTAATAACTCTACCACCCATGTTAAATGTTGATTTTGATGCAACTGCAGCGATAAAAACACTTAACACATCCTCTACCATTCGTGAAAAGAGAGGATATCTAAATTCATTTTTTTCAATAATCAGGAATATCGATGTCCTTGTATTAGTCTTGTCTAACTTCATCTAAATATGTATCCAATTCTGATCTATTTGAATTAGATCGAGAATCATCAAGATAACAAAAAGCCTATAGTAACAAAATAAACAAAATCGACTATCATTTTTTGATAATAAACATAAAATAAAGTAAAATTTAAAAACAACTAAATATTGAATTTTTAGTTAATGATTTAATAGTAAAATGTAAACAAATATAACTTACTCTTATGTCTTCAGAAATTTCTCTTTGACTACTTCTTTCAACATCACTAGATGAAGCAAATTGATTCTCCCTGAAATGACTTCAATACTTTTCAAAAAGCTTTTTCATTTGTTCAAGAACATATTGTAGACCCAATTGTGCGAAGATAAATTGCAACAGTTACAACTTAAAATAAAGGTCAAGTATGGTTGAAAAAGATAGCACCAAAGTGTGTTCCTTGTAAATTTACTTTTCATATTTATTGCCATTTGCTTAATGATTGGATCTTCAGATAGAAGTTCTTTCTCAATCTTTTTTGAATTTGGCACACATTTTCAAAATATAAGTTAAAGGTAGGATATTCAGTTCCTGAAAACAGGGTGGTTATATCATAAAAAGCTTCAAAAATGGAAAAATCTTTTCAATCAAAGCAATCTTCGAAAAAACAATAATTGAAAGTCTGATTTGCCTTTGCCGAATTTCTAAAAATAGCAAGATAATGTAGAAACCTTTCTATCATCACACAAGTTGAGTTCCATCCAGTTGGAACATCCAACCATAATGCCTTAAAAGAAGTCAATCTAGCTTGAACTACATATTCATGAAACTTAATCTTCCTAGCTTCTGAACCTTTAACATATTTAACATAATTTCTTACTTTCACCAAGCCTTCTCTAATCACTTCTAAACCATGTTGAACAATAAGGTTCAATATCTGAGCACAACAACGGATGTGAAAAAACTGACCATGACATATCAAAGCATCTTGTTGATCAAGTTGACTATACAACATCTGTTGCATGTTATACATGTTGCTTGCATTGTCCAAGGTGATACTAAAAACTTTTCTTTCAATTCCTTAATCTTTCAACGAATCATAAATGATGTTATACAAAATATTTGCAGAGTGTAGGGGTGCAACATAATAGAAACTCAAAATTTTGCTATTCAACTTCCAATCAGCATCAATGTAGTAAGTAGTCAAACAAAGATATCCATCAAATGTACATGATGTCCACATATCAAAAGTGAGATAAATCCTACTTGAAACTTTTTCCAAAGTAAATTTAAGCTTTTCTTTCATTTTCTTGTGTAGTTTCAAGCAATCAGCCTTAAAGGTATTCCTAGAAATGGGTTTGAAATCCTTATTTAAATAGCAACATAAGGCTCTAGTTTTTCTATGTTCAACCCATTC
>JBBYHK010503318.1:0-14198 GCA_038382065.1 Adansonia grandidieri | reverse complement strand
AAAAAGAGCATATGAAAGGCATTACATATGCATGTAGTATTATGTGCCTTATATATGATCATTATACGAAACTTGACATAAGGTTTATAGTAGAAGTACTTGGTAGATATTAAAGTAATCATGGCCTTGGCCTATGAAAGTTACCAAAGGAATTATGTTATAAATTAATATTACAAACAATAAGGTTGAGATATTTTATCTCTAGTTTGAGAGTTGTCAGTAAGGGCATTAAAGATCTATTGTGATAACTCTTATGCAGTATGCTTTTCTACGAATGATAGAAATGAGAGTTGTAGCAAGTAAATAGATACAAAGTAGCTTGTGAGACTATAAATAGGCAAGAAGTGGATATCCAACACATCAATGTAGATTTACTGATAGCTAATCCCATGACAAAAGCAATGTCAACAAAATAGTTTAAAATTCATGTGGATCATATAGAGCTAATTAAATTTTGTCAAGATGTATTTTGGCTTCTGTGATTTGTTAATTTTATATTCTTATAGTTTATGGATATATTTAAGTTTGTGCACATAAGGTTTACATATCGACTGCACCTTGAATGATTACAGAAAATTCATTCATGAAGTGCTCTTTTAGAGAGGATCATGCATTGTAATACATGGAAGGGAATATTCAGGTCAGAATACTACCGCCATGATCCATGCTATATGGATCTTTAATTGAGTGGGAGTTTGGCTAGAATAATTTATGGCTATATTAAAGTTTTGATTTGAATATCACTTATTGGACTTTATTTGGCTGACATGATAATTAAGTGGACTGACATAAATATTTTAATTAATATTCAGATTAACTACTCTTATGGTAAGAGTTAAACTCTACTTAAGTAACTAATTAGAATACGGATTCCTTGATGGTAGGATATAACTCTAATTAGTCTTCTAGTATAGGTCCCTAGTGCAATCAATATATAAACTGCCTGTGCACCATCATAAGGTAATTATCCAGAAATAAAGAAATAGACTGAAGGCTTATATAAGGTGTTTGTCTTTGTGTACTTAAAGCAAAGTCACGTTCTTGATTAACAATGATTAGAGGTACTTTTTAATTAGATATTATGCAGTGCTCAAGAAAAAGTTGCATTTCAATTGCTTTTTCATCAACCAATATCCCAACTTATGACAATTCAATTAGTCTCAAGAACACCACCTTCGACTTCTATTACCCAGATAATGACATGCCATTTGGCAACTTAAAGATTGTCTTCGAGAATATTCAGGCCATGAATATAGAAAACTCATCTTTAGAACAATCTCTCATAGCAGAAGATTTGGCCACTATTTCACAAGGCAACCCATTACTGACATTCCAATTTAAAGAATACTTGATCATAAAGGCAAAACAAGTTAACAAAGTGCTTGATGATGTAGTACTCTTGCAATATCCCTTAAAAATTAATGAGGCAATATGGCATTTTCTCATCGGTGGAAAGCTGTTTGTCCTATTCTTTGTGTTGCTTCATGTGAACTAAAATAAGGAGATGAGTTATTGGCAATGTCAACGGCTTACACAATGGAGATGATATATACTATGTCATAATCCATGATGACCTTCCTTACATAGACAATGATAATCTTAGAAAAGGTAAGCCTACACACCACAAAGTTTTTGGTTAAGCAATAATGCTCTCATTTTTCTTACCTTTAAGCATATTGCTTCCAGCATAAGAATCATTTCACCTGATCATGTTGTTCGAGCTTTTGCTGAGCTATGCTCAGCATAGGTTCCAAAGGGTTGTGGCAGGTCAAATGATGGATCTTGAGAGCAAAGGAAAAGAAGTGAGCTTGAAAGAATTAGAGTACATTCATGTCCATAAAACTACCAAGCTTTTAGAGGCTTGTGTTGTTTATGGTGCAATAATGGGAGAAGGAAAAGAGACTAAAATCGAAAAGGTTAGGAAATATGCAAGGTGCATAGGTTTGCTATTTCAAGTTGCGGATGATTTTTTGGATGTGACTAAGTCATCTGCAGAGTTAAAGCAGATTGTAGGGAAAGATTTGGTTAGTAATAAGGCAACCTATCCAAAGCTGATGGGCATAGATAAGGCCAAAAAATTTACTTTTGATTTGATGACTCAAGCAATTGGAGAGCTTGCTTATTTTGATGTTTTAAGGCTTATCCATTGTATCATTTGGCATAATATATTGCTAATCAAGAAAATTAGTTGTTTTTATAAATAAAAAGGTCTTGGATTTAAGTTCTTAATATATATATAGATGTCATAGAGGCAAAGCTGCTCGTTAATCGTAGTGGTTGCCCATATAGCTCAAGTTTGCTTAGATAGCATAAATGTTTTCAACAGGGAAAAACATAAAAAGAAAAAAAATTCAATGCATTACAGTTATTTCGAGGCACTTGACCCTTTTTATGACTGAAGCTAACTTCCAGATTCATTTGGGTTGTTCATTTTGGTGACATCATAGTACTTCATAAAAACTTACTGATTCCTTTATGTTTGGTGGTTGTTACACATCAAATGATACATTAATCAACTTAAACATAATAACCTAAACTTTAGAAAGGAACTGGCTTGAATAAGTACACCTTTTGTTCATGTTTGTTTATTTTTGAGGTTGATCGTGTTTGATGCATATTCGTTGAAAATTTTAAAATTGTATGGTTAGATTGGACAATTAGTCCCTATCTACAGTAAAGTAGCGAATTTAGTCCCCGTACCTTTATTTTATATATTGAACTACCTGTACAATTATTTTTGATTGATTTAGGTGTAATTATTAACTTTGTTCATTGTTGTCACCAGTTTTTGCTGATGTGGCGCTTGATTGTGTAAGTTTTTTTTTATTGTTTACAAGTGGCTTTTAAAAAATTTCCTATTGGTTAGCTTAAAAAATTAACTTTAAAATTTTTAATATATTATTGAAAATGATTTTTATAACAAAATTGTTTTTCTAATTAAAAAAGGAAAACCAAATATCAAACTTAAAAAAGTCGAAACCTATTTTATTTTCCTTCTTAAATCCTTATGCAATCAAAATTCCTTAAACCATTACCTGAAGCTAGTTGAATTGCCAAAAAATAAAAAATCTAAAAATACACCTCAGATTTTTTAAACCTAACCAAAAATCTCAAAATGCGAGGGCTTGTGAAAGAAACATGGATTTGTTCAAAATTGACAAAGAAAAATAGTCAGGTAATTTTATCATATGCTTTCGTTGTATGTGATTTAAAGTATTCGTCTCGAATTTTTTTTGGGTTTTATGGTAAATTTTAATTTTAGTAAGTAAAATGTTATGGGTTTACAGCTTGCTTTTATGGGTTTTTAGTAGTTGATTGGTGTTGACAAACAAAAATTTTTCTAGTTATTTAAATTAAAACTTTGCAATCAAATTTTGAGGCATCCAACCTTCTCCTATGATTATGAAGGTGACCTTGTTTACCTTTATTGTGGAGTGAAAGCTTTTCTAATAACATCAACTGGTAATAATAATCTTAGAGGAAAGTTCTTTGACTGCAACAGCTAGATTTGTTCAAAGGCTCAGCTACATTCTTAAGCCTTATGGCCCACCCAATATTTGAGAGAGTTTAGAGAAAAAATTAGGCCTAAAAAAAAGGCTTGAGCAAAAATTAAAACTCGTTTTCTAAATAGGTCAAGCCTTGGGCAGAAATATTTAGGCCTAGGCCTGACCCAAATAGTAACCAATTCTATATATATAATATATATTTATTTACTAAAAACCTTATTACCCTAAAATATATTATTTAATAAAATATGTTTAATTTTTTAGTTTTTCTATAAAACCCTAAGCTTTTTTCTTTGTTTGTTGCCTCTCACTATTTTTAAACTCTCTCATCTTCTTAACTTTTTTTGCATAAAAAACTCTAAACTTTCTTCGTCTATTGCCTCTTACTACTTCAACTCTTATCAAGTTTGAACATTGGCCAGCCTTCACTCCCTACTTATTTGCCCTTCTCGATCTGTCTGCGTAACTCATTCCCCAAATTTGACCCATAGCTATTTTAACCATTCCATCTCTTCATTCTGCCCTAAGCATCTCATTTGGCCTTTCCCGTTCCTTTTTATCTAGAATGTGCAACTCTCTCCTCGATCCTTCAGTCAAAATATTCACTTTTGTTAATTCAACAATAGTAGTCTTTGGGGACAAATCATGAATCGATTTGTGTTGTTGTTATTATGATTTTGCTTTTAAACTAATGTAGAACATTTCTAAATCAGTTGCTTGAGAAGAGCAACAAATGCACTATCATATGGTTTTGGATTCCTGCTTAGAAGTATTAAAGCATTTTAAGAACTTATTCAGGGATTTAGCTATCATTAGGGAAAATTTTTCATTTTGAAGATTTTTTTTTCACTTTCTATAAAGATGTTTCTCATATTATCTTTATTTTGTAATTTGGGGCATAACCTCTTAATATGATTTTGGATTCATATATGAGCTGGGATTTACTCTTTAAGGTTCAGGGTGTAATTGATATTGTGGTTGTTTTTTTTTTCTTTTCCTTATCATTGATGTAGCCTTAGTGGCGTAACATAGAAATTGGTTCAAATGATAAAGCTATCACCATACCTAATGTAAAATAACCTCTTAATTGCATTGCATGATAGCAACTTAAAGTATTCTAAATATTATGAATAGTACTTAATATTAAATTATTGTGGATTAGTTTATTTCGACTAATAGTTACAAATTAACAAAAGAAATAAAAAAATTACGCTGTTAGTTATTATAAATTAACAAAAGAAATAAAAAAACCATATCCCCTAATATAATTTGATTGAAAAATAAAAAAAATAAGTTTTAATTATGATATAAAAATGAAAAATTAGTTTATTTTTAGCATGGAGCTAAGGCTTTATAATATTCTCTTTATGTTACAAGATGTTATGATCAAAGTGAATGGTAAAGGTTAATTTAGCATAAACATTTACTCATATTCATGATAAAGCTTTTATGATTACAAGATCAAGCATTTATGATAATAGCTAGCTTTCCTATAAATATGGATGAAAATGTTATCAAAAGTCAAAATTTGACTACTTTAAAGGTGTGGGATGAAATGAGTAAGCTTAAATGTGAGAATAAAGAATTGATGAAAGCATAATGCAATTACTGTAAGAATATTTTGTGCTAAAATTGCTATTGAAGCTTTTTATTTAAGACGTCATTTGCATACCTATCTTAAAAAATATCATAATGATATTACTTAGTACATATTAGCTATTCAACTGACTTCAAAAGGTGATTCATGAGTTAAAAATTATATGTGTGACAATGAAAAATATTATAGAGCTGTTTCAACTTTCCTTATAGATGGTAAGCATTCATTTAGAATAGTTAATAATCAAAGTTTAAATATATGATGAGAGTTGTAAGTCTCAATTATAAAAATATAATTAGGTATACAGTTACTAGGGATATATTGAGTTATCGTGCAAAAAAAAAAAAAAGAGCTTGTATGAAAAAAGATTTGGCTAAAGCACTTAGTTGGATATGCTTAACTTAAGATAATGAGAAATCCAAGTTTACAATTGATGAAAGCATTTGTGTTATTACTCAATGGATTGTTATATATTAGAAATTGCAAAAGAGAATAATAAGGTTTAAAGCTTTAACCCCTCCTTATGATGGTTTGAACATAACAGATAAGCTTATTTTATGCTCAATCTTATAGAACATAGAAAAGAAATTTTTAGCATCACTCTTGATAATGCATATTATAACAATTATATAGTTTCTTTTTTAAAAAGTTATTTTTATGCTAATAGGATCTTATTATGTGATAATATTTTTTTTTTCCAAATTAGATGTTATGGATATATTAAATCTTATTATTCAAGCTAGTTTGAATTTTGTTGATGATGTTGTTGGTAAAATTCATAATAGAATTAAATACATAAAAAATCTGGCCTTCATAAAAAAGATTTTGTAATGTGGCTAAAAAAGGTTTTCAATTGAATAAAACTAAGAAATTATGCTAAGACGAGTGTGCCAGATAAAATTTTACTTCTTTGACACTCAAATATGATCTTTATTACAAAGATGTGGTAATTTATTGGGTTTAACGAGATAAGGATGTCAAACAATTTGCACTTTTATGATGTGATATGTGTGTTCTATGTTTCTAAATATCCCATTACAAACATTGATTTTAAAGGGGTTTGGAATATTCAATAATTATTTGGGAGATACAATTAATGGTCCATATATATTATGAAGTCCAATAGTTAAACAAATGCAAGAAAAATTTAATAAATATTAGGTGAGTATAGTTTAATATTATCATGTGTTGCTAACCTTCTTTACAAGTTAAATTATGTGAAATATTAATATACTAAACTTTATAATATGATGCCTCGAAGTTGGTGCAAATAATTTTTATTACTTTCAAAATCCTATTTCATGAGTATGTGAAGAACTCAAAATCTTCCTCTTTAGTTGGAAATACTAGTGTATCAAATATTAATTTGGTTAAATCTAGCTTGTAATAGCTTGATATCAGTGGGGCTAATATGGGATCAAGTAGGATAAGGTTGATGATTACAAGCTGTTTTAAAGTCGATCTAAAGTTAAAAAATGAAAAATCTCAATTAAATCTTTACTTGGAAGAATAGGCATTTGAGTTGAATAATAATATTGATATATTGGATTACTAGATTAAAAGCTCAAATCCATATTCTAAGCTTTCACTATTAGCTCATAATCTTTTAGCAATTCTAAATTCAATTATGGCTTTAGGGTCAGCTTTTAGCATAGAGAAAAAAAAATCAATTCTTCAAAGAGTTCTATCAAGACAAATATGGTTCAATATATTATATGTTTTGATAATTGGATGCAAACTAAAGGTTTTTTAGCATGTAATTCTTTTCTTATTTCTTTTTATTTCAATATTGTTATAAGTTTGTTAGCACTTTTGAAATTTAAAGCACTAAATTTTTAATCTATTTTTTCATAAAGAGTAAAGCGCGAAGCATCCAATTCTAGTGATGATGAGAATGATGATGATTCTATTGCTTTCTTAGTTAGTTTCTTGATTATGTATTAAATTTTAAGTTTAAACTTTATCAATAATAGTTAAGCTATTTTTATGATAATGATTCAATGAGTTTGTAACCTTTTTGCAAATTATTCTAAATTAATAAGGCCTTTAATTTAGACTATTTGATTTAGTTTCGATGTATATAAAGAAACTGTTTTGGATTAGAATGTCAAGTTCATTGCTTATAATAAGAGTCTCAAGTGCATAATTAAGAATATTTTAAACCAAACAAAATTATTAAAAATGAGGTTCATTGGTTGTTGGTAGCTAGCATTGTGGTTGCTGTTTGTAGTTACTGCTTGTGGTTGCTGCCTAAATGATTATTTGTTGTTATTGTTGTTTTAAAGTTCTATCTCAAAAGTTCTATTTCTTTTAATTTGAAGAACTTATGTTGTTGGTTGCTGCTTTACGTATTAAGCTTGTTGGCACTTAGTAATATGATTGTTGTTTAATATTATTATTATATGCATTATTTTTTTAAATCAAATATAGGCAAGTTAGGTTGGGCCTAAATAGCAAAATTGTTATTAGGGTTGAGGTTAATTATTCTAGGTTATGCAAATTTCAAGTTGGGCTAGGCCTGAGCTGACTACAATTCTGTTGATATCACGTTTGAGTTCGTCCAAGCCTAATTCATAATCAAGTCTAGCAGCAATTATGAAGTAATAAGCATATGAATTTTGTTTCCAACAAAATTAGTTTAATAAGACAATACTAGTTTTTAAAAAATCTGATTTAACAAAATAAGTATGATGTATACAAGTTAAGCAATGTAAATTATTTCTTTTTGCAAGATAAGCAAATTAATGAGAAACATGTTAAAGAAGTAACTACTGAGTTAAAAAATGCTAATGGATTTTGAGAAAAGAGAATTTCATAGGAACAAGAATGAAGGCTTGTAGTTATATTAAAAGTTGAAAATGAAGTGTCACAAGAAAGTTAAAGAATGTTAGGGTAAAGGAAGCAAAAGAAAAAACGTTATATAGATATGCCTTAATCTTTAGTTGGCTATTTTTGTTGTTTTTGGTTATAGGAGAAGGCAATAATAAACTAGGAAGAGTGCAATATTAGGTTTGCTCTAATAGTTATATGAATGTTTAGGAAGGTTGGTTAAGTGTAAGTTGTTGTGCTATTATAGAAATTGGACTTACAAATACAATGTAATGCTTTATTACAAATGTAATAGAAATTAAATATTTTTCATTTCATCTAAAAGAATTTATTATATCATCATACTCAAAGTAACCAATTTCATATAGAAAAATAATATCTCACCTTAAACCCAAAAAATATGGTATTTTATATACAAAAACCAACAACTGAGCACTCTCAAAAATACTAATGGTGGTCATTCATTCACACTTACAAAATATACCAAACATTTATATTTCTAATATATTTACAAAAGTAGCAAACTAAGTTAACAGACAACCCAAACAACTTAGGAGTAAAATTTTCATTTCTCTTTGTTTAATGCATCATGCTTATACTTTGTTCCTTGACTTCTTCCTATTGCAAACTTAGGATGGATATGTTTTTGGATACTATAATTTCTTTTCCAAGTTTATTATCCTTTTTAGACTGAGAAAATGATAAAAAGAAGTCAAATATAAATTTTGTTAGCGTTAAACCTTTCTCTTTTCAAATTTAACATGAAGTAATATAACATGTATAAAATAAGCAAGCACATAGCATAAAGTGTAAGCCAGCATGCAACATAGTCAAAGAATCTAGTCGGAATAAGACATAGGCTTCAACAGGCCATTACCAGCAATTGTTTTTGGTAATGCTTAAAGTAGTCTTTTTAACTTTCCTACCTATAATCATTTCATCAACTTTATTAGGCTTTTACAAGCAAGAATAAAACATGGTAACATCAAGTAGATAATGATATAATTAATTATAAGAATAGTTAATGTAACAAAATGGTACATAGCTTACATTGATTATAGGTATTCCACTACCAAAATCATTTTTATTATTAGCAGGTTATCAGCTTACCTTTGTTTTTTTATTCTTATTCCTAGGATTAGAGGTTTTCATTTATGGCTTATGCATTAAGCAAAAGCCATATAAGTGTGATATATAAATGACACCATATATAGTTTAATGTATGTAGAAAAACTAATAGATTGCTTACAGATTCTAATATCTTTAGACATCCAAGTTTGTTATGACTGTCTATATGATAATAAGTGTATGTCATCACCCTTCCAACCTCAGAAAGTCTACCTTTCTTCTTCTATTCTAGTGGATCTCTCTTTCTTTCTCTCTTTTTTCTTTTTTATATTTACAGGCTTACGAAGCATCTTTTTTACTATAAAAGACTGCATTAGTCTTTTTATGTTTTTAGGCTAAAATAGTTTTCTTTTAATTGGGTTTAAAAGGTATTTATATTTAGACAAATAAGTATCGTTGTTGAATCAAGAAGAAAAACACTTTATAGAATCTAATCCATCATACATGATCGTTGCAACAGCACACTGAAAAGGAACTTTACTAATGTCCCACTTCTTACATGAACATTAATGCTGCCCTAAACTGATGGTGCAACTGTCTCTTTCGTATGTGATCAAAAATAAACTTCATGTCTAGGCCCACCATTCCATTCAATCTCTCACTTAAAACTAAGTATTCTTGTCTTTTCTAGTTTTTCAATAATCTTAGGACCATAATTAGTCTTTCATTTGCTAACAGTCTTTCTTTTACACTAATCTTTTCATCATATAGATTCTTATATCCTCAAGCATACTAATGATATGTTTTCACTTAATTTCTAAAATCACCCCATTGAATGTCTCAAATATTTTGTTATCAAGAACATCACACTTGATAATTTTAGAGAAGAATGTCTAACACCAATCTTGGTTAGACCATTTTTCTAGAGAAGGTTTTTTTTTGCTTTAAATCCTTCAAGCATAACTGTTATACATCCAAATATTTATCCATTTCAGGCTAATCAAGAGAGCTGATAGTATTCTGAAAATTGCAATTATAGGTCTTTACCCTATGTATCTTCCTTCATCTAGCATAAATATGCTTAGTACACACCATTTGCTAAACTAAAAGCAATAACTCTTTAATGGATCTTATCAACCCCTAAATTAAAAAAATAGCTATATAATTAAACTCATATGTAACATAAAATAGATTATCTAAAATAAGAAATATATTAAAAATTTAATTGAACAGACCTTTTGCATGTCGCTAGTAACTGACCATCCAAGCCCATCTTCAATACCCAAATCAGAACATAATTGGTCTATGAACCATTTTCAATTCGTAATAGTCGCTTTTTACATCGTAGCCTATGCAAGTAGGAAAATTTGATTGTTACCACCCCTTCAAATTGCCACCAGTAATTATTCTTTTACTAAACTTTTTAAGAAACATCCATCAAATCCAATCACTTGTTTGCATCTTTGTAAAAGCCTTTGCTTTAGAGCTCCCAAACGTACATACATCTTCTTAAAAACAAACAAAGAATTTGGTGTTGGCTTCTTAGAAATAACTAAATGTTTTGTAAATTTATTGCTTTTCGCTTGTCAACATAATCATTCAAAAATTAAATTCTTTATTATATTTTTCTTTCATTTTTCTTTGGTAACCAAACCTTTGATTGTTTTACAAAAATTAGAATTCACAATCACCCTAAATTATTTCTTTAAAAGTGCCCTTAAAACCTTCAGCTTAATAAATAGCATGGTAGAAATCTCCTTATCATATATTTTAGAAATAAAAGATGTTGTCACCTTTTTGTTTTTGATGTCGATAGATATGAGTAAGCAAATTTATAAGTTTTATCAACAAATTGCTTATTATTATTATGAATAAGCAAATTTATAAGTTTTATCAACAAATTGCTTATTATTATTGCAACAACTATATAATATAATTCAATTGCAAACCTTGGCTGAATATTTTGCTCTAACCGTTAACTTATCATTCTTTATGTATTCAAATTGAAACATTTTCCCTAGTTGAGTACTTAGCAGAAACATTTTTAAATGCCTCTAAATTTTCAAAGTTAAGTTCAAGAAAGAAATCATCAAATGGGACATTTGGATTATAATAAATGTTGCTAGATTTCAACCTCTATGCATTATCTTGAATGAACCCTTACAATTATTAATAAAACTTTCGAGCTAAGATGAATCACAATATTTAGATTCATACCCTTTTACCTTATCAATTTCAACATTCAGCTTATAACATTATAGTGCAACTACTTTCTCCTTAGCCTCAACGCTAATAACTTCATCCATATCTTCATCCCCATCGTCATCATTATCAATACTTAATTGTTTTTTCTCTAAATAATCTTTCAAATTTTTCTTAGCAACCTCTAATTCATCGTCACCATCTGAATCATTAGTAGCCTATGGTACATCTAACAACCTTTCATCATAATAGTTAGTTGAATTATTTCCAACGTTACTAAACTTCACTACCTTTTCATTTTCAGTAACTTTTACATATCTTCTTTGACATTAGTATCAAAATCCTCTAAGGTAGGTGTATAAAGTTTTCTAAGTTCATTATCATTATTTCTACAACCAGCCATAACAAACGTGTTCATCAATCTAACCTAATGCTACATCTACTTTAGTTGGTTGCAAAATTGATTTTGACAACTTTTTTTTCATTAGCATTATTTAACAGCTCTAAAAAAATATTAAATGTGAAATTTGTAAAGACATTAAGTGTTTCTCAATTCATTTCCAAAATCTATAACATTGTTATCATCTAGTATAAGCTTTAATCTAGTACTTAATATCTTTACGCTTTTTATATAGTACTCTTTAATTACTTTGGACAAATCATAACTGTAAGCTTTTCTGCTCCTAGCATGGTCTAATCACATATCTTATCAAGATCCTCATCCAATTCTCCAAGAAAACCATTTAAATATCAAAGAATTAGAGTTCTTGATGATGTCCCACTATGATTGTATCTTTCTTTTTATGCTTGTGAAATAACATTAATATGTGTAAAAAATAATATTTTTCATAAACAAATCAATTCATTATTCATAAATTATTTAACTTAATATTTTGTAAAAGGTGATAATGAAACTAACGTGGATATAAAGTGCTTACTAATATGGGTGCACAAATAATATCACAACATCTAATTTTCAGTCAAAGATACCATTATTGAGGAAAAACTAAACTAACAAACAAAATATTATTTTTAAAAGAATCAAACCAAACAAAATAGCACATAAAGCCAATAAACACATTCGGCTAGAAGAACCACATGAACTCTACTGTCTTATTTTTTAAATATCTAAAGTATATAATCAAGGTGAAATAGTAGGTACTTACTTTTCAAACATCTACAGCATAGTTTATAAAAGAAAAATTCAACTCAAAATATACTTATCCTTACAAATTGGTGCTATTACCTTAATGCCTTGGTCACTTTAAGCAAAGCTCACTCTTTTCTTACTCTGCTCTTCACAAATCTTCAGTCACTTTAATTTAGGATTTGGGTTAAATTAGGTTCTGCCTTAGTTACTTCAAAAAGAAGGTTAGGTTTGGGAATTTTAGGTTAAAGTTCAAAAAATTCTTTTGAAACTTTTTGAATTTGTTTCAGATTTTTTTATATCTTAAACAAAATCTTTATCCTAATTTACAGTAACAAGAGGTTACTGATTCAACAAGGATTTATGAAGATTTGCGATAAATTTTATCACTAAGAAGAAGGGTTTCGAAATCAAAGACAAAAATTAGAGTTTTGATTTTAAGGGAAAGTAAGTATAAAATTTTTAAAGAAAATGAGAATTTAGATATTTGTTTTTTAATTATAAAACTATTTTGTTTATAAAAAATCATTTTCAATAATAGACTAAAATTTTTAAAATTAATTTTTAGACCTAACTAATAGGAATTCTTAAAAAAGTCACATGTAAACTGTAAAAAAGAACTTACACAATCAACTTCCATGTCAGCAAAAACTGACGATAAAAATGAATGGAATTAATGATTAGACTTGCATCAAACAAAATTATTGTACACGGAGTTGAATAGGTAAAACTAATCATCAAACAAAAGGTGTAGGGACTAAATTCGCCAATTCATTTATAGTATAAGACTAATCATACAAGTTGACCAAATTGTGTTCAAGCTCTATTCATTTAAAAGGTATGTTTGAGCTTGTTTGTTTAAATTAAATGACCAAGTTTACTAAATCCAAATGAACTTTTCCCAAAAATATAATCAAACAAGTGCTGAACAATAAAATCTATTTATGAACAATAAATAAAGAAATAAAAACATGTCTTTTAAAGATAACCACATAGAATGTTGGAGGTTTGCAAAAGTAGAGAAAAAGGGTCGTCAAAAAGATTTATTATTGTGCAAAAACTATGGCTTTTTTTCATCAAATAAATTAAATTACAAGAGGTTAATCTCGCTTCCCTCAAATACCTGAGATGTGCTAATGGAGTTTTGGGTGATTTTATTGCATCTAATGGTATTTTAGGTGACTTAATTATTCTATGGAATGAAGACTTCTTAATTTGGAAATAGCAAAAAAAATCCAAGATTTTTGCTAATTAAAAGAATTATTAAACCTCTCAATTTTAGTTGGTTTTTCTCAATCTTTATGCTTCTAATGAAGATTATGAGAGAAGTTAATTGTGGGTCTCAATTAATGATCTTATTAGAATATATCCTCTGCTTTGGTGTTTAAAATGTGACTTAAATGTTATTAGATGTTTTAAAGAAAGAACTGAGCTAACTTTCAACTATTTTGCCATGGATGCTTTATTGTAGTTTATTTTAGAAAACAACTTCATTGATCTGCCTTTGCTTTTAGGCAAGTTCACATGGAGAAATGGTAATTCTATGAGTAGATTGGGTCATTTTTTATACTTAAAATGTTTATATTTGATACACTGACAGTGTAAATGAATCAAATCATGTCATTTCAATAAAAATTTTTAAAATTAAATACAAATGACTTTTGTTTCATTAAAAAATTATTTTTTATTGACACATAAAGATCGATGGTTAAGAATATTGCCTGAGTTATCAAAAGAATTCAAAATCTTTAATGGCTTTATGTACAATCGCTAGCAAAAACATTTGTTTTAAAGCTTTAACAAACTTGTTAACTCCTACTAAAATATATAAAAAGATCCCCAAAAATCA
>JBBYHK010503286.1:0-14200 GCA_038382065.1 Adansonia grandidieri | reverse complement strand
TGGTGATCCTAAGCAAGGGGTAAGAACTAGATCATCCCTTAGAAATACATGCAATTATGTAGCCTTTCTTTCATAAACTAAACCCAAGAATTTAGATGAGGCTCTAAAAGATGATAATTGGATCATGGCTATGCAAGGAGCAAAGTTTGGAATTTAGTTGAGAAACCTAGTAATTATCCCATTATTGGTGCTAAATGGGTTTTTAGGAACAAACTTGATGAGAATGGAATAATAATTAGGAATAAGGTTAGATTAGTAGCTAAAGGATATAGTCAAGAAGAAGGAATTGATTATGATAAAACTTATGCCCTCGTAGCTAGACTAGAGGCCATTAGAATACTATTAGCTTTTGCATGTTTCAACAATTTCAAGTTATATCACATGGATGTCAAAAGTGCTTTTTTAAATGGCTTCATTAATGAGGAAGTTTATGTTGAGCAACCTCTCAATTTTGAAAATCCTTATTTTTCCGATCATGTTTTTAAACTTTCAAAAGCTTTATATGGACTAAAGCAAGCACCTAGGGCATGGTATGAAGACTCTCAAAATTTTTAATTGAAAAGGGTTTCAATAGAGGCAATGTTGACAAAACTCTATTTATGAAAGTAAGAAACAAGGACATTTTGGTGATTCAAGTTTATGTTGATGATATTATCTTTGGTGCTACTAATGAATCTCTTTGTCAAGAATTTTCTAAGTTAATGCAAGGTGAGTTCGAGATGAGCATAATGGGAGAATTAACATTGGTGAGTTTGAGATGAGCATGATGAGAGAATTAACATTCTTCTTAAGGTTACAAATTAAACAAACTAAAGATGGCATCTTCATCAATTAAGCAAAGTACACCAAGGGATTACTCAAAAGGTTCAAAATGGATGAAGCAAAGCCTTGTTCCACACCTATAAGTACTTCAACAAAGCTTGAAAAGGATGAAAGAGGTAAAATTGTTGACTCCAAACTTTATAGGTCTATGATAGGTTCCCTGCTAGATCTTACCGCAAGTAGACCCGACATAATGTTTAGTGTATGCCTATGTGCTAGATACCAATCATCACCAAGAGAGTCACATCTAAAAAGAATCTTTAGATATCTTAGAGACACTCCAAATCTAGGCTTATGGTATCCAAAAGAATTATCTCTTATCTTACATGCTTATTCCAGTGCGGATTTTGGTGGATGTAAAATTGATAGGAAAAGCACTTCTGGTAACATATGCTCATATCATGGTTTTCCAAGAAACAAAATAGTGTCCACAACTAAAGCAGAATACATATCCGTGAGAAGTTGTTGTGCCCAAATTTTATGGATAAAACAACAAATAAAGGATTTTGGCATTACTATCGATCATATTCCAATTAAATGTGACAATATTAGTGCTATTTGTATCACCAAAAATCCAATCCAACACTCTAGAACCAAGCACATAGAAATTAGACGTCATTTCATTAGAGATCATGTGTAAAAAGGTGATATAGTGCTTGAATTTGTTGATACCTTGCATCAATTAGTTGATATTTTCACTAAACCACTTGATAATGATAGATTTTGCATAATTGAAGAGAAATTAGCTTAATGAATGTATCCTAAAATTCATGATTTGGTCCAATGATGGATACTTGCCTCAATATTGTTTGCATCATGCTTAGTTTGATGAAACTAGTTTTACACACTTACTTGTCTGATGATGTTCATTTATTATGAATTTCTCATTCTTGGATAATTTTGTTGGATCTTGATTAAATTTTGAATTATCCATGCCAAATGATTTTGATTTTGGTCCAAGTTGTATTTTTTAATGTTTTTCAAAGGATAATTAGGTTAAAAATATACCTAATTTGATGTCATCTTATTGGAAATGACCCTATATTAGGCCAAATTTATCAATCCCTATACATTCTTCCTTCATGTGTCAAGACTTGTTTTATTTGTATCAATACAAACCTAGACTTGTTCTTTGTTTTGATACCTGCCTCTTTTATATACACTATATCGATACTTCTCAACGTGTATCGATACAGAGCAATTTGATCTAAGTCTCGAGACCCAGTTCTTTGTATCAATACAGAACCCATAAATGTTCTTTGTATTGATACTACTTCTTCTGTATCGATACTCACTGTTAATTTAGAACTCCCTGTGAGTGATTTGATCATTCGAACTTATTGTTCATCCCTCTCACAAAACCTTCTCTCTCATTTAACCTTTAAATCTTTAAAACTCATCATCATCACCCTTTATCTCCCAATTGATTGCTCTATAAACCAATTTCCTATATCACATTTACCCAAAACCATTTCAAAATCAATCACCATCATCTAAAACATAAAAAATTTGAAACTCCCCATCACCATAATCCTCACCACTTCTCTATCTAAATCCATCACTTTTGTCCAAATTGCTTCAAAAAATTCGACCCTTTTTCCATTCCTAAACTTTTCCCCATTTCCTTAATGTGCTTGATTAAGGATTTATTCACTACATCGCACCAATTGCAAACCAAATTTAGTGCCCACCACCTGTTCGACTATTTTCCCTAACCAACATTTTACCCACTCAACTTGTTCCCTCACCACCTGCTCGACAAAAGTCCTCAAACACAACCATGCCTCCCAAAACCAAACAAACAGCACATCGTCAAGGTTTCGTCACCTGTGCCTCCATTTTTTTTGCTTGTCAACCACCTCCGGCCCAAAATTAGTCATTCTTTGACTTATATTTTCGCGATGCATGGGCTCGTGAATGTTTTACCACCATCTATGCCTGGATGCCCATCCAACAATGTCAAGTCATCGACTTTCCTTTTCTTTGGTACACTAATTATCCTTACCTTTAGATTTTTGAAACTTTCGAATGGACCAAAATTCTTTCTTTAAATGTTTTGGTTCACGAAAATCTTGTTCGTGCATTCTTTAGCAATGCTTCTTTTATTATTGACGACCACGATAATGTAATTGCTATTCGATCCTATCTTTTAGGATAAGATATCCTCGTCAACTCTACTTCTCTTGCATTTGCTTTCGGCTTTTTGAATGAAGGTGTAATCCATAAAGGCTCAGCTCCTGCCACCTTGCACACTTCAAACAACAAAGCCACGCTCCTTCTTCCGTTCGATCGCTCGCTTTATCTTATCATCTCACATATACTCTGTCCATACGGAACCAAAGATACCTTGATTAGTGACGTGGACTATTGGTGGCTTTATATGATTCAAATCAGCAATCGTCCAAATTTAAACTATTTCAAATTCGCGAACTTTGTTCTTTGCGTTTGTGGTTGTCATAGTCTTCTCCATGGCATGGCCTTGAGTTACTACTTTGACACCCAAGGTTTCGATCATTTATGCAACCCCAAAATTATGGTAACCACTTATCGCTACATTGGTCGCAAATCCATGGGCCTTACTAGGTATGAAATTTAAGGTGTCGACTTTATTCCCAACGCTCATCGACAACCACCACTTGAGCAACTGGATGCTTCCACTCCCAATGATCATGATGATATGGAGCATGATGAGCTTCCCCCACCTTTGGCTCTCGCTGCCTTGTCTTTCGCGCCTATGGACATTCCCACTATGTTCACTTCTATTATGGGCTATTTTGATACATGGGAGGGATGATTTGAACATCTTTTTGACACCATCGATCCTTGTCTCTCTACTCTTGAGCATAGTCACTGAGCTTTAATGGAGCAATTTCATGCTTTTTTGGATGCTTTTCCTTGTGCACCTCCGCCTACTTCTTCATCTGTCGAGGATCCTCGGCCAATGACATCTAGTCAAATTAGGCACGTTTATTAATTTCCTACTTTGTCAGACTTTATGGTTTTAGGGTAACATCTTAAAATCATTTTCGGATATCTCTTATGTTTATCGAATTTTACGATTTTAAGATTCTTCGCCACTCTCTATCTTGCATTACTTTGAACAACTTTTGCTTGCTTTATTAATTTTATCTTATCCTAAACTAAGTTTGTCTTTGCTTGTGCCTACTTTGATTGCATTTCCTACTTTCCTTTGCATTAGCATTACTTATCCTTGAATTCTATTTTGATATAACAAAAAATGGGAGAAATGCCTTAAATTTGCAATGTGTTGCTATTTATGCTTTCCATGAATTTATTATGCATATGTTGGAACCCAAAATTACATGTTGTTATTGAACATAAGCTTGATTTTCTAATCTAGGGCAATATTAAAAATTGAGTTAATCAAAATAAAATTTTTGAAAACCGTTGCTTTATTGAGAGGGAGTTATTTTTCATTAATCTAAAAAATAAGCAAATTTATCTTAAGTTTTGTTATACCAAAAAGGGGGAGATTGTTAACCTTGATTTCAGTTTTGATATAATAAACAACTTAAGTTAAAGTAATGCTTAACTTGGTATTTGTGTTTAAATTAAAAAGCATTTTGAAAGTACAAAGTTTGTAATTTGTCAAAAATTATATGTTCTAAAATGTATATTTATACTTAGAATAATTTTGAGATTTGTTTTAGTCAGCACAAATGATTTCACAAATGTTTTTGAAGGTTGGTATCGATACAAAGAACAAACGTATTGATACTATGCTTAAAAACCCTTAAATGCATCAATACAAGTGTGTATGTATCGATACAGCCTGCTTAGTATCGATACTCATCCCATGTGTATAGATACAAGGCTTGGCAGTAGCCAAGGTTTGGTTGAAACCCTCAAATGTATCGATACAAGTGTGTATGCATCGATGCAGTCTACTTAGTATCGATACTCTCCCCCATGTGTATCGATACAAGGCTTGGCAGTAGCTAAGGTCTGGCTGAAACCCTTAAATGTATCGATACAATAGTATCTGTATCGATGGTCACTTTTTTAATTTTTGTATCGATACTATAGCGTGAGACTGAATGGAAACAAGTATTTATGAAGGCTACAACGGCTCTCCAACCACAATATTAAATGCCCAACGTCTATGAATCAATTTTCAGCTATAAATGGAGGTTCCAAACAACTGAAGAAGCAGAGATATAAATTTCATTGAATAATTGAACAACAAAAGCTCAAAATCATCAAATTCTTTATTTCTACTTGTATCAAATTTATACTCTTCAAGCCTATTTGTATCTCATTCATCTTATACTTAAATTCCAGTAAACATCTACCTACTAGAGGTTCAATTTGTTTGCAAAGTACTTCATTCATATCATAAAAGGGGTTGCGCAAAAGTGAGTGAAAATATTTGAGAGTTTGAGGTAAAATTCTCAAAGAAATTGAAAGGTTCTATGTAAGCCCTAAAAGATAGTAGTGTAAGGTTATACCTTAGCCTTAAAGGTAACAATTTACTTAGTGAATTATGAAAATCACATTAGTAAGAAAGTACCAAGAAGAGAGGACATAGGTACTGAATTAAAGGATCGAACCTCTATACATTGATTGTTGGTTTTCTTTCTTCCTTATATTATTTTTAATTTTCAATTTACTTCAAATTAATCAAGTTTTTATAGAACCAATTCACCTACCATCTTGGTTTAATCTCTCATTTAAAGCTAAAAAACACCTTCGTGGATTTCCTTTAACACGTAATCTACTTTGCTTGGGTCGAGGCACCTGAGTAAGGGTAAATGAAGGGTTTTTTATCCAAATCCCATCAATTAGTGCGTACCTAGATGCCCTCTTTTCAAGACATCTTCAAAAAAAACCTTCAATTCTTTCATCCAGTTGTTTTCGTCATTCGTGTTTATTTTAAAAATATACCGATCATAGGCTAGCGATCCAACGGATTTAAGAAGAATCCATCCTTTATGATCAATTTCTAGACTGTTCACCATTTTAGATATCGCATCGACCCTACTATTTTGTTCATGGGATATCCTTTCGAAGGCAATGTAATCAAAGGTTTTGATGAGCTTTGAGACCATTTGATGATATTTGGCTAGGGTTTGGTCTTTGACTTCATATTCTCCATTAATCTAATTTGCTACTAACTGGGAGTCAGTATAAACTTCTAGGAAGGTGGCGTTCAGACTTTTAGCCAATTCGATCCCTGCTATTAATGCTTCATACTTCACCGCATTGTTTGAAGCTACTTATTGGAAGGACAAGGCATAGTGCCATTCATGGTCGTTAGGGTCAACAAGGAGTATAACTGCTATTGATTTTTCTTTCCTTGACGATCCATCAGCGTAAAGTTTCCATACGCCTTTCGTTTGGCTATTGAGTTTTTCATCTTTGTTCGCCAATGATGATATTTCTTTGATGATGTTTAAGGGTTCAGTGGCATGTAAGAAAGAGCTTTCAACGATGAAGTTTGCTAATGCTTATGCTTTGATTGTTCTCCTAGGACTGTAGGTTAATCTGAATTCACTCAAGTCTATGCTTTATCGGATCATTCTTCTGGAAAAATCAACCTTTTGCAGCATGTCTTTTATAGGATGATCTGTTAGTACCGTGATAGGATATGCCTAAAAGTATTGTCGTAGCCTTTTAGTGGCTATAACAAGTGCATATATGACTTTTTTGGTCTTTGTGTAATTGACTCGCTAGCTTGGAGCACGCTGCTGATGTAGTAGACAGGTCGCTGAGTTTCTTCTTCTTCTATTACTAAGATAGTTGCCACTGTTTCATATGACGCAGCTAAATACACGAACAGACATGTGCAAAGTTGAGGGCTAACTAATAATGGTGGTAAGCATAGGTAACGTTTTAATTCATCGAATGCTATTTGGCATTCCTCTATCCATTTATAGCGGGTAGCCACTCTTAGTAGCTTGAAAAAAAAAAAGACATCTGTCGTCTAGCTTTGAAACAAAATAGTTAAGTGCAATGACTTTCCCTATTAGTCGTTGTACTTTTTTTGTTGACTTGGGAGGCATAATCTCTAATATAGCATTTATTTTTTTTGGGTTTCCTTCGATTCCCCTAGATGATAACATGAAACCTAAAAACCTGCAGCTACTCCAAATGTACACTTCGCTGGATTCAATTTCATATTATACCTTCGTAAAATTTCGAAGGTTTCTTTTAGATAAGCTATATCTGTTCAACCGATGCACTTTTTACTAACATGTCATCGACATAGACTTTCATAGTTGCCCAATCTGATATTTAAAAATCTTATTCACCAAACGCTGCTATGTTGCCCCCACATTTTTAAGCCCGAAGGGCATGACTTTAGAGCAGAAAATTTTGTCTTTTGCGATGAAAGATGGTTTAGCTTTATTTATGGATTCATCATTATTTGATTGTATTCAAAGAAGGCATCCATGAAAGAAAGGAACCGATGACCTGTTGAGGAATCAATGAGATGATTTATTATTGGTAAAGGGAAACAATCCTGAGGGCATGCCTTATTGAGGTCATTAAAGTCAATGCATATCCACCATTTTGGATTTGACTTTTCAACCATCACCATGTTGGCTAGCCATTCAGGATACATTACTTTCCTATATACTCAATGGTTAAAAGTTTATCTATTTCTTCCCTAATCGCCCAAATCCTTTCGGGGGTAAACCTTTTCTTTTTCTATTTAACTAGTTTGGCTCTGGGATTGAAATTTAGTGTATGCATGATCATATTCGTGTTAATGCCTGGCATATCCATAGCTAACCAGGCAAAAATGTCTGCATGGAGTCGTAGGAACTTAATCAAGTCATTCTTAGTCTTTGGCTCCAGCGAACTTTTGATTATTGTTGATAAATTAGGGTCTGGTGGATACAATGATATTGCTGTTATCTCCTCAACTGGTTGAGGTTTTTGATAGTAGAAATCATCTTTAATGTCTAGACTTTCGAGAGTCAAGTCATTTGGGTTGGTCAGCATTATCGTATTCACTGTTAATATGTTTACTGCTAGAGCTTTCGGATGTTCATTAGTAATGTTCTGAGTTTTCCTAGTCATTTTTATGGACATCAAATGGCAGCGCCGAGTAGTCATCTGGTTGGCTTTCATGTATCCTACTCCTATTGATGTGGGAAATTTGATAGTGAGACAATACACAACATTATTCAATTTTGCTTTCTTTATGGCGAGTCATCCAAGGATGAAATTATATGCCGATGGTTGATCAACCATTAAAAAGTCAACCATCACCACGATAATATGTTTTTCATCACCAAAAGTGATTGGTAAAGTGATGGAGCCTTTTACCGATATAGGTTGATTGGCAAATCCATATATTGGTAGTGAGGGATGTAGGTCACTGTCTCTGTACCCTATTTTCTGAAATGTATCCTATTGGAAAATCTCAACTGTGCTACCATTATCAATCAATATTCAATCTACACGATAATTTCCCTTATGGCTGACATGATTATCGAGTCACTTCCATTATCAGCAACCAACTCATCATCATCATCACTGAATGTTACATTTTAGTTATCTTGTTTCATCTTTTTTGAATATGTATCTATTGTCATTACAGACCGGAGGTGCGATTTCCTCTTGGACTTACTAGTCGTCCAACTTTCATTGCCTTCGATAATCACATTAATTGTTACCATGATTGGGTGCTTCCTTGCTGCCTTATCCCAACATCGGTCAGGTTACTGAGATGGCTCTTTATTGTCTTTCTTCACAAACTACTTGATCTCTTCTTTTTGGATTAATGCTTCAATAGCATTTTTCAAGCTAATACATTCTTCTATTGTGTGGCCAACATCATCATGGAACTCACAATACTTTCTTGGGTTCCTATGGCTCTTATCTGCCCTCATAGGTGAGGGCCACTTGATAGGTCATCCTTCATTATGGCATGTAGAACCTGCGTCTTGTTATTGTTAAGGGGTGTGTAGGGCTTATTTGTTGTATGGCAGTGCCCAGTTTCTCTTTCTACCTGTTTGGGCTTGATTTGTTGTTGATCTAGGCTTACTATCCTGGTAGCTATCCGTTTTACCTTTTTGAGAGAACTGTTCTCTTTTTCTCAAGTTTTGCCCAAAGTGATCTCCCCGTTGGTCTTGATCGAGGCTTTTAAATTTGCAATTTGCAATCGTAATATTTTTGGCATCAACATACTTTTGTGCTTTCTCGTAAAGCTGATATAGTTTTACTGGCTAGGCGTCTGTCAAGGCATACTTTATATGCTTATGGCATACCCCTGAGATGATCTCTTAGATGGCCCATTCGTCATTAAGATCTTTGACCTGCAGCGTAGCTGTGTTAAAGTGCTTGACATATTCCCGGAGAGCTTCATTTGGGTTTTGCTTAACAGCCATCAAGCTAACTGTTGTTCTGGCTGTTGTTCTACAATTGTTAAAATGGGCTGGGAATTACCGTCCCAACTGATCAAAATTTGTGATAGACCCTCATTTTAAAGAATACCACCAAGTTCAAGCAGGCCCGCGTAAGGTCATCGGGAATATCCTGCATTGAACATCATCAAGGACATCTTAAAAATTGTGAAATACTTGAAAATGATTCAAATGATTAGCCAGGTCTGCCTTATTGACATACGTATCTAGCAGGAGTTTGATCTTTTTAGGAATTGGTACCTAACGGATAACCGAGGATAAAGTATTATGCTCAATTTCTAATTATTCCCAATCATCCTTCTTTGGTTGTCTTAAGTTTTGAACTTTTTGTCAGAGGGCTGCCACTTGATCAGCCAATAGGGAATCTTGGGCGTGGTGGTATGTATTTTCTTGCTTCCTGTATGGATCACCATTAGGAGTAGAATATGAATTCTCTTTGACTTTTCACTTTCTCGATTTATTTGTTGGTTTCTCGTGCTCAGGCAATTGTGTCTGGCACTGAAACTGTAATTTCTAGTATTGGACCTGCCAGGCAACTAATTTTGACGATCAATTTATGCTTGTAAAAGCTGATTAATTTGCTGCTGTTGTTGTTGGATGATTGCCTGTTGGGCTGCTAATTTTTTCTGATGTTGTTGTTGGATGAGGGTTTGTTGAGTCACCATTTGACTAGCCAATGCTTGGAATTGAGTGAGATAATGGCCCTGCAAATCAACTTGAGACACAATTACCATTGCTGGGTGTGGCGGCAAGGATATGCTTACTACAGACGGGTTCGCCAAATCAACCATTGACGCCAGAACTACAATTTCTAGTATTGGCCCTGCGAGGCAATTGATTTTGACGATCAATTTATGCTTGTAAAAGCTGATTAATTTGCTGCTATTGTTGTTGGATATTGCCTGTTGGGCCGCTAATTTTTTCTAATGTTGTTATTGGATGAGGGTTTGTTAAGTCCCCATTTGACTAGCCAATACTTGGAATTGAGTGAGATATGGCCCTGCAAATCGACCTGAGATGTAATTGCCATTGCCGGGTGTGGCGTCAAGGATATGCTTACTACAGACGGGGTTGCCAAATCAACCGTTGGCGAGTTGATAGTAGATATGTTGGGAATGGTTGTTATAGCAATGACAACACTAGGGGATGACTAGCCTCTCGGAGCATAAGTATTTGGATCAGGCACAGCAAGCTTTTGTTACAGTAATGGCGAGTGGGAGGTTAAGAGATTTTGGAAGTAGTTTTATGGTTAAGGCTAAGGATTTGGTGTGAAAGGTGTCTAGGAATAAGGGAGAACGTATGGGAAGTTAGGTGGAACAGGTATTGTGGTCATGGCCATAGAGAGGAGTCCCTTGTTACCATAGAACAAGGCATCGTAGGGTCGGGCAAAAACCCTACAGGTGCTTCATTCGTCGTTGAAAGGGTTTGAGTGATAGGAGTGAAGTCAGTCACTTGAGTCACCATAGGCTCTTCTTTATATTAACAAAAAGATCATGATTATTGCTAAGCCATGAGAGCATTTCGTTCCCATAGATGGCGCTAATTGTTAGTGCAACAATGGAAATATTAAGGAGGAAACCTACAAAACAACAAAGATGAGAGAGGCCCGAAGTTGGACTCCGGAGGGACACTCCGAGCTTAAGTCAGTAAAGGATGCTATGAATGAAGAACCATGGGAGAATGAAGGAATTCTAGTAACTCATACCTTAGAAGTGCTGATGTTACCTCTTTATATAGGCCTTGGTGGAAGTTTCACTGTGTCTGGAATTCTTAGGCGAGTAAGGTTTCAATGATAATCAAACTTGCCTAGTAGTTAGAGATGGAAGTTATCCAACTACATTCCGATACTTATCCCTTGAAAAGATCACAATTGCTGACTAGGTGATGAGGGGATATAACATGGTGCAAGGTTTTTCTAACTTAAATTTGGATCGAGTTGATCTGTAAATTCATTTTTATTAGTTAAAATAATATTAAAAATTAAAAAAAAAATTTACATTAACATTTATAATTAAATTTAAATAAATTTTTTATTATTTAAATAATAATTTGAGTTGAACTAATTCGAATTACAAAATTCATATTAAAATTTAACTTGATACAAAATAGAGTTATTAAATCAAATGAATTGTCTGGTCCATGAACTCGCTTAAAATTTTTTTGTTAAAATTAATTTTAAATAAACGGATGGATTGACACATGAAAGTAGAGATCATTAGATTTCATATAAGATTTTATACATTTAAAGAACTTATTAAATAAGCTTTTATTTCTTCTTTGGAGCGCGGATGCTGTTTCGCCATTGAAATTGGCCTTGAAGCTTAATATTTTTATGTTCAAGTGCTCAAGTTTCAGGATAAAGGTGCTCAAATTTCAAATGTACTTCTTACCCTTTGTTTACGGTTTGGCATCATAAAAATAATATGAATTTAACAATATTATGTTATTTATCTGTAATCATAGATATATGCAAAACATTTGATAAAAAAAAGGTAATAATCATACATCGATAAATTAACATTTTGACGTATGAATTATCTTATATTCTCGACATGTATAATTATTTTAATGCATAATAATTCAAACATTTAATCAAACCAATATCAATTATCGTCTTAATTATCTCTAGATAATCCTCATTTTGACTTAATATTATTCAGTTGAATTCCATACATATTGCTTTAAATTTAATTTTTTGCAACTATTCTCAATTCGAAGCTATACATAATCTTTTTTTTAAATTAATCTCTAATTTCTTTTGATCTTAGTTTCCTTTTATACTGATTATTCATTTGCCTTCTATACATAGATTACAATTCAATTACCTTAAAACCACTCTTAATTTATTTTAATTAATTTTAATTCTAATCTTAAAAATCCAACTTCTATATTACAGAGCTTTGCTTTGATGCATTAGAGTATAGGTTTGAAGATTTGCTAGCTCTTCGATATTTCCATATGATTATTTTATATTTTCTTCATTAGTTTTTTTTCTATTTGATTCCATTTGTTGGTATTTGTATTGTTATTGTTTAATTTAATTTTATATGTTTATGATGTTTACGCTGATTATAACAATTATTTGTTATGCATTTTTAAAATTGTGCATTTGGGCATTATAAATTAAAACTAATATGAGTCTCTAACTAATTTATATGTCTAATTTAAATTTAAAATTTATATAAAAAACCAATTAATTTCAAATATTTTCCTTCTACTCTCTATAATTTCCATTGAACGGTTCTTTTTGAATTAAATATCTTTTTTTTTCCATATTCATTGAAACGTAAATAAAAAACTTTTTGAAGGTTTATAGAAAAATTGCATCTTTTTGGACATGTAAACTGGCATATATCAATTATCATTTATTAAAAATGTATCTAAACAAATTTATTACCTATTAACTATTTGATTAGTTTGATACATTATAATTCGAAAATAATAATTATTACTATTCATTTTTTATTGTGTTTGACATAATATTAAATGATATTTACTTGCAAAATTATTTGTGAGCCAGCCATTCACACTTATGATTTATATTTTATCTTAAATAATTACTTCGAATCTCAACCTTATAAATAGAATGACTTTATATATCAAATAAATAAATATATATTGTATTTTTTCATAGGCCCTTAGTAATTTGTGGAGACTACAATTGTATGGATTTTTTTTTTCTTCCATTATTTTGTTATTATCTCATCTCTGTTATTATTCTTACTTATTTCTTATATATGATTCTCGTCGATTCGTTAATCCAAGGCACTTTTTTTATTATTATTTTGCAGATTTTTAGATATAACATTTGAAAGTACAATTGATATTAAATTGTTAGAAAATTTGTATTTTATTCCCAAACCAAAGCCAATCTAATTAATTATACAAATTTTGGTGGCTTAACAGCGTCTTTGCTGTATGTGTTAACTTTTAGCCCTAAGGAACTTTTTTTTTTTTTTTGGCTGTAAGAGCTATTTGTAATGGGTGAAGATATTTGTTTATGGGCCTTATCAACAACTCGGATGTGTTAGCATTAACAATTTTTCATTCTTGATTTTTTTTTTTTTTTGGTTCGTTTAACACGTATTTTGAAAGGTCTATAATTTCCTATCCAACTATCAAAATTTTCTCTGATATTTGCATAATTTAAATACATTGGTTATCACTTTGTTGGATTATTGGAAATCATTTTTCTTACTTGTGCAAACACTTTCCTACTTATTTTTTTTATCCACAATTATTTTTTTCTCCAAAGTTTTTGTTAATTATATATAGACATTTTAAAGAAGCAAGGTTTAAAAATATATATTTTAAATGGATTTTCATTTCAAAATTTTGTGCTATAAAAAAAATACACATTTTGCAAAAAAAAAAAAAAAAATGACACTAAAGGTTTCGGTTAATAATAAAAGGTTACTAAACTTATTCATGTATTATATGTGGATGCTTTGGCTAAATCGTTGGAAATTGGTTTTTATAAAACATGGTCGGGCACTTTCGAGGTCAAATTTAATGTGAGATTCACTCACATCTGTGATAACAAACATTATTGGATTTTGTACCCCAACGTGAGTAATTTAACATGAAATATTAATGTGTTTAAAACCAATTATTGGTGAATGAGAAATTGATCTAAAAAAATCTTTAGATGGTAAAATGACAAGTCCAAAGATTCTCATATATGTGGTATTTTATAAGCTTGTCTTGCAATTTGAGTCATGAGTTTGTGGACTCTGGTTTGGTTAATCAAAAAATATTTGTTGTATAATCCCTATCTGATTAGTAGTTTTTCATCCCTAAATGTCTCAATACATTAACCAATACATTAAGTTATGGCTTGATAAATATGAATGTTATAGTATACATTCATTAATGATGTAAATTAATGAATTTGAATATTCAAAAACTAGCAATATACATGAATGGATTATGTAAATTAATGAATTTGAAAATTCGCGAACTATGAATATATATGAATAGTA
>JBBYHK010503255.1:0-14201 GCA_038382065.1 Adansonia grandidieri | reverse complement strand
GCCACCCTATTTGCTAGAAAATCATTTTAGTATTTAAACTAGCCACCCTATGTCCATCACATTGGCAGCAAGTTGCTCCCTATAGCCACTTTACAGCCACCAAGTTGACATCACTTTGTCCCCCTTGAGAAATGACCCAAAACGCCTCTAAATTAGCTCTAAAATGTTGGTATAAATAGACCACTTATATCTCAGCTAAAAATGGTTAGATTCTAGCTCATTTTTAGCTTCCAAAACACATTCCTACACCAAGAAAACCAGAATCCTGTAGCTCTTCACTCACCAGCCAAAAACAGGCCCAAAACCCTCATTCCCAACTGTTACATATTCTAAAAATCACCTTCATCAATACCAGAACCAAAACCTCATTGTTTCATTCTTTTTCTTGCTTATTAACAACAAAGAAAGGAGGGAAATTCAAGCCATCTCTGCTGCTCCAACTATTTGGCCTAAAATTGAAGTTTTGTTAGCATAACTTCTTACTTTATCACTTTCATTTTCTATTTTTTAGCACCTTCATCATTTTAGTGAGCTCTCCATATTTTTATCACCCTCTTGGGATTATCATGCATAATTGTGGCCTTTGGTTGTGGTAGTTTAGGATTTGGTTGCCTTAATGCCCCTTTGATGTGCAAAATGCCAGATTTCATCCTTATTAGTTTGATATCTCTTGCTCATGCATTTTATGCCATATCCATGCATCTTGTTATCATTAATCCATGTATGAATCATTAGCCTAACACATTTTAAGCACATTTATACATTAGCTTGCATGAATCATTATCATTTTCAGCATCCATAACATTTTCTTGTCAAAATTCATAACACTTTCTTTGTCTAAACCCTTGGTAAAGTTAGCATCCCTATTCATGTTATGTGCCATCCCCTTGTATGTTTGTTGTCTTCCCTTTCTCAAAAAGGATGTTTGATGGCTATCAAAAACTAATTTCCAAAACTTCCCCAAGCTAAGCATGTTAACCTCAACCAATAAGGATTAGCATGAACTTAGCATTTTCCTTAAAGTTAGCAAAATATCTTAGGGAAAATTAAGTTTTCTAGATCTAGAATCTTGGTTAAACGAGCTCAAATCTTTTGATTTTGCAATGAAAATGGCCTTACACTTGTCCTCGAAATGTTTGCGCCTTGTTTTTGAGTCGAAACCTTAAGTGGTATGATCAATGGGTTGTTTCATCATCGTAAAATACTCTGGGGCTGTTCAAATGAGTTCGTGATGCTCATGCCACTCTTTCCCTTTAGTCATGGATGTTCGAATGTTGATGGCTCGAGTTTTTACTTGTAAACATAAAGAAAATAAGAAATATCCTCTGCTTTACTTTGTCCCCTTTAGGCAGCAGCACTGTTGCAAATTGAAAATTCACTTTAAAATCCCAAACAATTTTTCATGAATTTTATAATATTTTTCTCTCAAAGCGTGTCGAATTATCTTTAAAACAATGTCTTATTCACCCTCGGATCATTCCAGATGAAAGAGTTATGATTTTTCAAATATAAACTTTCCAAAACCTTTAGAATCTGAACGTGTATTCTGGTTGGGCTGTTCAGGCCCACTAAATGATTTTTCTCAATTTATCAAACATTTTCTAAAAGATTCATGAAATTTACTTTTTAGAAAGGCATTGCTTGCAATTTTTTGACACCAAACGAGTTTGGGGTGATTTTTCAATTTTTGACACACCTTGTCCCTCTATGCTTTGCCAGTAGTGTAATGGATCTGAACTCAAAAATTTATTCCCCCAAAATGTGATTTTTTTGTGATATTGGGAATATTTTTTGATTGACCCTAGTCGGGTTAGCTTTCTCACGGTATCTTGTCCACCCTCTAAAGCCTTTAAACCAATTTAGAATAAATTCAGCAAACAAGATAGCGCGATGCTATCCCCGATTTTTGATTACGATCAAAATTAAGTTGTTTTCCCGAATTTTGTCTCAAGACATTCGAATGTCTCCACATCACCCCGACCAGCCTTGAGAATAGGCTTCGACCTTCCATAAGCTTGTATAAAGGTACAAACATATTTTACATTTTCATCATCCTCATTCATAATAATTTCTTTCACCAAAAGTCATCAAAATGCTTACCCATCTTCTAAATCACAAGGTTTTGTCAACTTAATTTTTCCAACTTGACTTCTTTAAAGAAGCATCAGATATGCCACTTTTGGGGATACTCCAACCCCGACCTTCCAAGGGGACACTCCAACCCCGTTCTTCAAATTTGCCAAGATCTAAAAAAATTCTTCCTTAGTCAAAATTATTCATCACCCACGGAGATACTTTAACCCTATCTTTTCGAGGGGATACTCCAACCCTATATTTCAACTACAATTAAACTTTCTCCTTCTTGGACTTCCATGAATATGTCAAACAAACCTCGTTTAATCAAGAAACCCAGATGCATATAAAAAATTATCGATTTGGTTATTCTCAAATAATCGATGCCAATTGCGAGATAAATTCCAATAGTCCATTCCTTTTCTTTATCATTGCATTAAATGATCCATGTTATCTTACTTCATTTGTTGCCTTACTATCATGATTTTTTTGTGATAATTATTTGCATTCACATTTTCCATATCATTTCAAATAAAACTAAGAATAATATTCTACGTAGGTATCTCTCCAGTGCCTAAAGTGAAATATTCTATTTTTCAAAGTAAAATCCAGAGGTCATTTTTATTGAAAATCTCAATATTCCCCACCTCTCTGAAGCATATATGAGATTAATTTTTTTCATCAAAACCTGGATTTGTATTTCTATAAGATTCATGCATTAAAAGAGGTTATATTGAAATAATGATGAGTTAAGATCGAAAGAATCGAAACTGAGATAAGACATAGCTAGTAAGGTACCAATTTTGGGCATCATAAAGAGGTTCGTACCTCATCGTGCGTAACCAACTCCTGAGCCCAAATGATGAATATTTGTATTAGGTAGACCATAGGATTGATGTTTTAAATTTCGTAACTCAAAACATAGGTTTTAATAGGCATCTAATCATGCATAGCCCTAAATGATCGATGGTAACTCCAAGCGTTGGCCATTTCATGATGGTCATCCGAGACCAATAAAATGAGCGATTTGTTTTATGGTCCCCTTCACTATACCACAAGTCGAGAATCCGTACATTCTCATTCTCATCACATTGTGAAAGAAAAGTCTTGGTCAAGAAGATATTTTAAAGTCAGAAAAATATTTTAAGTCATATGCACCCATAGATCCGTGAGGATCCACCTTGAGGCACATTGCGACAAGTGGTGGTGAACAAAAATCATCACTCATGAGATATTAATCATCCCTATGATATAAAAATATTTACATTGATTACAACTTGCCCTTTGGCAATTAGATTGATAGTTAAATCGTGTCTAAAAATTATAAATGAGCTAAGGTAAATGGATAGCTCAAGTTTTCTAGATTGTTGAGATGTGCCCTCACCCGATACACCATTTCCTAGAATCGCTTAGTTGATGATGCACACAACTAAAAAGGAATGTCAGGAAGTGCCTTTCAGTTATCCTTTGATTGAAATTTGAATTAGACATGATGAGATGATAGTGAGGGGAAAGACCGTTGGATGAACTGCTTGTCCAACTGGTCTTGGATAGCTGCCACAAAATCACCAAAAACTTAGAGTCGCCATTGATCATTTTGTAATAGGCATGATCGAATGCCTATTAAAAATAATATTCTGACTTACAAAACTTGAAACATCTGTTTCAAGGTCTATAAGGTCCAGAGATTCATCGGTTAGGTTTGGGAGTTAGTTACTTGTAGAAAAGGATTAGCATCCCTACGATGTCCAAAATCAGTACCTACTAGCCATGTCTTGTGCTAGTTTTGGTTTCTTTAATTTTGAGTTTCATTATTTTGTTATAATCCCCTTTTAATGCATGATTTTTTTTAAAAAAATTGTAAACCCAAGTTTCGAGGAAAAAATTAAATCATGTATACGCCCCGAAAATTTAAGGAACATAGGGATTTTTTTATGAAAATGATCTTCAGATTTAATTCTAAAAATCAGATATTCCATATCAAACACTGGAGAGATACCAACATAGAATATTACCTTATAATTTTAAAAATTATTTTGAAATATTAATGCACGATGGTCACCACCAAAGGGAACATGTTAGTAAGACAAAAAAGAATATAATAACATTGCAAAAAAATAAACACATAAAAGTGTAAAAAAAAGGTACGATTAAAATGTATCTTATAATTGTCTTTGATTATTAAGGAATAATCATAATGACAATTTAGAGACACATTTGGACTTGGTGGTTATTTGAGGTATAGAGAAAGAAAGATTCAATTAAAAAGGCCTAGGGAAGTTCAAGAGAAAGGAAATTTAGACTTTTTAAAGTTTGAAAAGCAAGGTTGGAGTATCCTCCTTAGAATTTGGGGTGAAGTATCCTCAAAGATGAAAAAATTGGTGATGGTGTTTTAAAAATAGGGTTAGAGTATCCTTTAAGAGAACGGGGTTAGAGTATTTGTAAAGATGAAAATTTTTGGATTTTTTAAAAATAAAAGGAAATATATTTTCTATGAAAATAGGTGTTTTATAATTAAAGCCGATAATTCGAATAAAAAATAAAATTAATTTTTGTTTAGCCTTGATTTGAACCTAATAAGACCCATTTTGACACTCAACTTCATAAAAAATTAATCGAATGCATTTTGAGGTATTCGCAAGCCTCAAAAAAATGGTTTAAGAAAATTGGTCCAATTTTTCTAAGTCTAAAAATAGGGGTAGCATTGTGGATGCTATTATCATTCTCAAATTTATTTTGGGTTTATCCAAAAGTTTTAGAGGGTATGAAAGGTAACATTGGAAAGGCAACTTGATAAGGGTTTGTTTCAAATTATTCCAAAAATCCAAAAAATTCTTTTCTAGTTGGAAATAATTATTGAATTGGGTCTAATGCAATGTTGACATCATGTAAAGGGAAAGGGTGTAGCGAAATTTGAAAAATTATTCTAGACATTTATGGAACCATTAAACCATAAAATATACCTTTTTGGAAGGGAGATTTCATGAAAATTTTAAGAAAAATATTTTAAAAATTCATTAAAATCATCTGGTGGGTCAAACTAGCCCAAACAAAATGCAAATCACTGATTCCAGGGGTTCTAGGTAGCCTTTATTCAAAATATCGTAACTCCGTCATTGAAATGATCCAAAGGCAAATGAGATACCTTTCAAAAACTACTTTGATGCCCTTTTATGGAAAAACATCAAAAAATTCATGAAAAATGGTTTAGGGTTCAAAAATGATTTTTCAAGTAATGATAATAATGCTATCAAGGCAAAAATGGAAGAGTTTTTTTTTTTTTGTGTTTTTCTAGTTTTCTAGGACTAACTCGAGACACAGACATCTGAATGTTCGTGGAAAAAAGAAATAGATGACGTGGGCTTTATAAGCTCATTTACATAATTCTACAGTAGTTTAGGATGATGAAACAGCCTATTAACCATGTCACGCATATAGGTGTTAAACTCAAGATCAAGGCATAAACAATTTAAAACACATAAAAAGGCTATTTTATTTTGGAAATCAAAATATGTAACCTCATTAAACCATGAAAGTAGACATAAGAAGTTTAATTTATCCCCAAGATTGAAGGATCAATTTACCAAAAACATTAAGTCCATGTGATTTTCCATTTATTGGAGTTAACATAGATTTAACTTTGGTTATTTTTTGAAAATTAGATTTTTGCAGCAAACAAGCAAGCATCTTGGCAAATCTATTATGAACTAAATGCAATATACATGAGGATGAACATAGAACAACATATTTAAACAAATAAATATGACATTTTGACATGGAAAAGATGACAAAAATGAAAGGAAATGACAAATAACATGCATGTAAATGTTAGCTTCATGAATGACTTCAAGAATCATGCCATGGAAGATGATATTAACATGTTCAGCCAAGAAAAAGTATGCTAGACTTTCAAAGACTGTATTAAGACATGATTTCAAAGCAGACCTGGACCAAAACTTAGTAAAACATGGTAGAGGGGTTAGTGAAGTACCGAAGGTCTTAAATCTACCATAACCAAGGCTAGGAAATAATCATCTCAGAAAATGGTAATAGTCACATGGATTTTGGCTCACTAAAATGATGCAAATGGTGAAAAAATAGAAAATAAATGGAAGCAAGATGGAAAAACATACCAAAACCTTAAACCTTAGCCTTGCCTTTGAATAGAAACCAACTTTAGTTCTGAACTTATTTTCATCTCTCTTTTTGCTATTTATTTGCAAGAAAGGGATAAAAAAGAAGGTGCATTTTGGTTATGGTATTGGTGGGGGAGAGTTTGTAAGGTGGAAAAAACCAAATAAAGGTTTTAAAATGGTCACTGAAAGGCTGAAAAGAAAGCTCTAAGAAAGTGAGTCTTTTTTTGGTTTTTTGGTTTGTTGATAAGTGTTGAAAGATTGTGTAAGAATAAAAGTGTTTGCTAGAAGTGTGCGTTAAAAGTGTTTTGCATTAGCCAAAGTTTTGGCTTTTTATATCAATGCTTAGCCAAGGTTCTTTTGAAGCCAAAGAAAGGGTATTTTTAAGTTTTCTCCATGTATCATGGGGACAGCCCTAGGTACTATGCTCAGCTAATTGAAATTTCATTTGCTGCCATAAGCAATGTCATGGGATAAACGTTAAAGCATTCTACAACTGGAGAAAAGCCAAGCATGCCCCTAAACAATCTACATGTTTCATGCAAATATCCTAGGTTCAAGCCATTTTAGGCTTCAAAAATTTGTTAAAACCTAATCATAACTTTGATCTAAGTCTTAGTAAGAATTTTGATGATTTTTGGTGCCAAAAACTTATCCGAATTAGATTTTTAGGTCAATGGTGCAACGGCTAAAAAATTATATGAATTAGGCAAAAATGCCTTGGTATATCAATACAAAGAACATTGTATCCATATTCAAGGCATATTTTGCTTTCCAATATTGATGCAATATGGCCTTCATCGATAACAAGAGCAAAAATTCTTTCCAATCTTAGAACCGGAAGTGCTTGTATCAATATTACCTGAATTGTATCAATATTGCCACTTGTGTATTGATACCTTCAGCAAAAAATCATTATTTTAGCTACTGATAAGCCTAGTATCAATACAAAGACCTTAAGTATCGATACTCCACCTTAAGTATCGATGCATAAATTTATTGATACCTTCATGCATAAATATGACTTTCACATACCTTTGACTATTCAAAACCTCTTACCATGGCTAGGAATGATGAATTGATTCACGATTGCTCAAATAACCTTGATTTCACCTTGAATAGTGACCTCTGATGCCTAAAAAATAAACCTAGACAAAATTAGGTGTCCATAGCTGTCCTTTTTTGGCTGTTGCTAAGTATCAAGAATAGGGCAAAGACAAATAGACTTTATTTTATCCAAGGCAAGATGATGCCTCGTGAATGCTTGCAAAACAAGATTAATTTAATATTTTTCCATGATGGATACAATATATTGGTGGTGATTTTGATAAAAGTCTATTGAGTTTTGATAGGGTTTAACCTTCTTACTAGGCTTTTAGTTTTTTAAGGTTGACCCCTCTATACATATGCCAGTTCACATGAACTTTGAATCATAGATGCCAACTTTTTATGGACAGACTCGATTGATGCCAACTTTCTGTGGCCAAATTCAGATGATGCCTAGCATTTTGTGGATAAACTTGATTGGTGCCCAACTCTTTGTAGCATACTTAACTGGTGCCCAGCTCTTTGTAGACATACTTGACTAGTGCCCAACTTTTTATAGACAGAATCGATCGATGCCAAACTCATTGTGAATAGATACGACTAATGCCCAGATCTTTGTCGATAGATTCTATTGGTACCCAACTCTTTATGGATAGACTTCATTGGTGATTAACTCTTTATAGATAGACCTGGTTGGTGCCTAACTCTTTATGGATAGACTTGATTGGTGCCTAGCTTTTTGTGGACTAAAAAGAATAAAAGTCTAGCTTTTTATGGACTAAAGGGAATATGAATCAAACTCTTTGTGGACTAAAGGGAATATGCAAGCTTTTGTGAACTAAAAGGAATAGGCATGTAACTCCTCATGGACTAAGGGATATGAATTCAGATACCTTGCCTAGATGGCTTTTCGTTTTACGATCTCGTAGGGTCAGGAATTCTTACTTGGACCTTTCGGGGCTTTATAAAAATGAGAATCTATACCTAAGATTTTTTACTAGTTTGATTTTCAGAGTTAGGAGTTTATGCCTGAAAGATGTTAATTGTTGTATGAAAGGTGCATGAGGATGCAAATGCATGCATAAATGATGCAATATGATGATCTAGATAACTAATCTGGCAATTTGTTGCAACATTTTGAGTTGCCTACTTATCTAAGAGTTCAATCAGGTGCCCTCTTATCCTGGGGTTTCCTAATCTTGCTCTTGATGTTTAGAGGCTATTGAATGTTCAAAGTTGTTTCTAAATAGCCATAGTTGTGAAGGAAGGTCCTAAACTGGGTTAGCTTGTTTTTGGAATTTTTGATTGGCTTTGTTTACAAATTCAGTGGACTCTTTTTTTGGCTAGACTAAAGGGATCACTTTTGGTAGTCAAGTTGACTGACCAAAATTGTCGAGGTACTATTGATAAAAAATGAAAAAAAGGTTTTTGCTTCTATCTTTTGGGTAAGGTTTGCTAGGGAGAAGGTTCGAATATATTTTTGAAAATGAAAAAGTCTAGGAGTAGGAGTAACTATTGTTCCAAGGTTCATTCTTGATCTTTCGAAATGAAAACAAAGTTCCTATAAAGTTTTCATCTTTTCAAAGTAATAGTCGAAACTCTTGTATATGCACATGGAATGTAGGTGTTACAAAAAGAAATTAAAAGAGAGACTATATTTCATTAAAAAAAGTTTACAATTTATGGAAAACTCTCAGATATACAAAACTCTGAGCTATATTTACGGCTAACATGTTGGCAATTAATATAATAAAACTAATTAATTATATTCATAGATCAAGAAGAGTGATCTAGCAACCCATCATGACCATCCAAATGTTGAAGAGTCAATAGGACCTTAAAGAAACCTTTCAGTAACCAACCCCGTAGTGTAATTCAGCCCTCTCACCAATTATCCTAGAAAGACCATGAGTATGATGCAGTGTCCACTCATGCATCAGTCCATATTGGTTTCTGTAGCTTATGGTTAACCTCAAGAATTTAGAAAAATAATTTCTCCTAAATTCATCATGCGTTAGCTAATGACTTTATCAAGTTAACCAAAGCCAAGAACAAATGAGATATTCTCTAAGGTCAATTGGAGTGATGAATCCTTTCTGGATCATTCATCCACTTTCTTATGGTTCTTGCGATACCTAAAAACACCCTAATATAAGCATCCATCTATTATGGAACCAAAGCATGACACTCTCTATACAAGATAACCTAGTATCATAAGTTTTAGGACTAATATAACAACCAGCATAAGAAAACATATTCCATAGACACTTAAGTGACTTATACCAAATGGAGTTCTCTCACGGTCCATTTTTAGTGACTTGTTTCCACTAAAGCAGCACCCATATGCTATCCCCAAGTAACTCTATACTTCAACTTCTATCAGATCAAAAAGTTGCATGTATCAAATGCATGGGGGCTTAGCATATGCTAATCTTTATGCATTGTCAATGCCTTGTATTGACAAAACGATGACTAGGAACATTTTTAGAAACACAGCGTTGATGCATAAAGATCTTATCATTGTAACTTATTACTAACTTTGCAAGGCCATTGTGTTTCGTGGACTTCATCCAATTGGTGTCTACATGATTTTATAAAACACTCTGCTAACATGAAGGAAAACCTTGAATCACTAACTATAGTGATTATATTGTATTAATAACTTATATATGCCTCATACAAGTTGATTGGCTCTAAGGCATATACTAACAAAGTATCATGTTATTATCATGACATCAATATGTAATATGCCAGTAAAATAGAGACAATTAATTCAATCTTTTTTCTAAAACTTAATCTTGTTATAAATTATACAAAAGACTAGCAGTTATAGGACAATAAATTGTTGTGTATACATAAAGAATAAAACATATAAGGGTATTTGCATTCTTGCACTTTATAAATTAATGATATGGTTACCTTGAACATAATGATGGCCAACCTTCATGCATGCATGCACTAGCTAGTTGCATAAATTCTTATAAGTTACAAAAAATAACAATGTAAGTACCTATGCTGGTTGCCACAATATAATAGATTAGCTTCCAACCTGTAATGCTTAATAACTTTCGTTTTGTTTCCATGTATCCAAGCTTTAAGCTAGCATTCATAAAACCTGCACCAAGTGCAGTAATGTGTATTTATATTAATTATCATTATTAACACTAGAGCATTGAAAAAAAAAGAATTAAGCATAGGTGATAGATTATTCTCGAAAATAAAGAAATAATAAAAAAACATAGGTGTTAGTCTAATTATCATTTCTTAAATTTGTATTAGTCTCTCTTAACATACAACATCTCCTTAGAATGCCTTACTTAACTCTAAAACCTCACCCTCAAATTTCTTTAATTATGGACAAGGTACATTATCTCCTTTAGAAGTACCAACTCAACATAAATTCTTCCAAAAGTCAATGAAATTTAAACAAAGCTATATCTTACAACCAAAGTAATGACACAATAGACCTATCAAAAACTCAGATTTAATAAGCATAATGGTACAGCTGATGTGCCCATCCACACAATTCTAATAATTTGAATATTATTATGTTCCAAATTTTAATATAATTGACATACAACACATTTTAAATACATGTTTTATGTTAATTTTGAATTTATAACTTTAACCTTCTTCCCAAGCTCCCTTTCAGGGGCTTATAAGGAATCATATTGTAGAATACACATATAGGGGTTCATCCTCAAGAATACTGGCAAGGATGCTAGTTATGATATTGTCTTTCGAAGATTTTAAATACTTTATTTTGGTTACTAACATGTTATCTCTTCAATATTAAACAAAGTTGTCTTACAGGGAATTAGTTGTTCGAAAACAAATCACATGGCGTACTGAATTTTTAAAATTTTTTGAAATGGATCATACTAGATCGTGTTGTCGTATACAATAAAATACTATAATCAAATTACCTATGTTGTAGATCTGATGATGTCATCCAAGAATGCCTAGAGTAAAACCAAGTGAAAGACTTAACCAACTAGCTTTCTCTACGATTCTCCAATTCTGAGATAGTAGAGTGTGTGGGCACTCTTTGTCTCATTTAACTCTAGATTCATAGGCTTATTCTTCTTCTAGACAACCTTGTAATAATAGGTTTAAAATTACAAGATGTTGCGATAAAGGACACTAGGGTAGCACAATGGTTATGTTTTTAAGCCTAGGCTATTGCCTTTTATTTATATCAGGTAACAAAGTAACCTTAATTTTTAATTAAAATAATTATTTTATCACCTTCTTAAAAACCCTAGTGGCCACCTAACCTTATGCGGATGTTGGCCCAAATTTTGGCTAAGCCTAAATGTCACCAAATATTATTTTAGCCCAATATATTTTTTAAAAAAATTAAGTTGTTTAATAAGTATTTAATATAATTTTGATTAAACCGTTAATTTTATTTAACCACGTAATTTTTTGTAACTTCAATTCTAATTCAAAATAAAATCATGGCAATTTATTCAAATAGAATAATTATGTAATAATTATTAAATAAAATTAACTATAGTAAAATAATTAATTTAAACACAAAATAATAAAATTGTTTTTCTCAATTTATTTAGAATATTATTCATTTAATTCATGAATAAATATTTAAACAAGACCTTATAGATATTAAATTAATTATAAAAATAATTGATTTTCCACATCTGTTTAATTTAAATTAATTCCTATGTTTAGCAAAAGATAAATATAATTAATTTTAATTACTAGTTCTTATCTTAAATAAATATTTAATCACATCAAATATATACTCTAGATAAATAATAGCAAAATTTGTTTTTTATTATTTATTAAAGAAAATGCCTAAACTCCTAAAGGGAATGTGTTCGGTGCATCACTTCACTATATTGAGAATCTTTCAACTTTAGGTATTCTGAACAATAATCATCCGTTAAGAAATTATGTTGAGCTAGTGGAGGAACCAATTGGACATGTATAATTAGATTCAAATAATCTATGTATTAATTATTCTATACTAAATAAATAATCACATAATTATTAATCTTAGAGTCATAGTACTAAAGACCTGAAACTGCGCCCTTAATTATATATCATATGACGTAAACTTAATAAACAACCTTTTAGTCCAATGACCTTGTCATCTCCGTAATATCCTTATATGATATCTATGATCAACTTAAGGTTAAAGTCTATTTCACCTACTTGATCAACTTTTCTTAAGGTTCCATTATACATTCTATGTGAAAATGATTATTCACTATATGTGAATAATTTATCATTTGATATCAAGTCATTGACTTGTTCATTTTCATTTATCTTGTATAATGCCTTTCAAGAGGATAACCTTATAGGAGCTATGATTCCATATCTATAAGTGAAGCTCTCACTGAGTGTAAGTTATATGTTGAATGAATTGGTCTAGTAGCTTACTACAACGAGGCGCTTTAGCTTTTGGAACATCAAAGCATACAAGCTATACACATGGAGTCAATTACTTACTTAGGATTTAGGTATTTACACAATAAACATCAAAAGTGACTTAATCCTAGTAAATAGACTTAGTAATGAATTAATTGCACTTTGATTAGTACAATGTATCTGCACTTCTAAGCGATACATCTATGTCTCTACTTAAGAGTCAGCTCACTCCAAATGGCCAAGGTAAGCCATCTCTCCAATTGGATTTAGATGACATAATAGTTTTATCATGAGTTAATTGCTCACATTAACCCAATACACTGTGGACTATGAACTTGGACTACTTACCTGAGATAATGTCTTCCGCCATATAAAGTCCACTATATACGACATTCTAATGGTATAAACATAAGTAGTGAATAAGCTATATTTGCTTAATTTACTTTAATATGTAAATTAAATGAGGATGGTATAGTAATGATATAATGAAACCCCAGATATATATATATATATATGAATAATTAATTCAGAAACTTATGAGATACATCATAATCTCTTTCATTATTAAGGCATTCTTAACAATCTCCCACTTTCCCTATGGGAGTAAATAAGTCATATCTTTCTTCCCCATGCTTTTAATGTACCTTTTGAAACTCTTAGTCACTAAAGTTTTAGTAAAAGGATCAGAAAGGGTATCCTTGGACCAATTTTGCAGACTTTAACAACTTCATCCATCACTAACTCTCTTATTACATGGTACTTCTTGTTTATATGTTTCGTCTTCAAGTGGTGTCTAGATTCCATGGTATTTGCTATTGCCACACTATTATCCCAATGAAGAGTAATAGGTTTATCCATTTCTAAGGAACTCATAAAGCTAAGTCGCTTCCTTAAATGTTTTAAAGGTAGCCATATATTCAGCTTCCATTATGGAGTCAACCATACATGTTTGTTTTACACTCTTCCATACAATAGTGTCACAACGTACCTCGGGGTGGATCCTCGCAAATCTATTGGTGCTACGACTTAAAATATTTTCCTGACTTGAAAAATGTCTTCTTGACGGAGACTTTTCTTTGGCGATGTGATAGAATGAGAATGTACGAATTCTCGACTTATGGTACAGTGAAATGGAACATAAGATGAATCGCTTATCTTATTGGTCTCGGATGACCATCGCGAAATGGTCAATGGTTAGAGTTGACATCGATTATTTTAGGCTAGGCATGATCGAATGCCTATTCAAACCTATGTTCTGAGTTACAAAACTCAAAACATCGATCCTGTGGTCTATGCAATGCAAAGATTCGCTATTTGGGTTCGGGAGTTGGTTACATGCGATAAAGTATGAACCTTTTTGCGATGCCCAAAATCAGTACCTTACTAGTTATGTCTTATCTCAGTTTCGATTCTTTCGGTCTTAACTTGTCACTATTTTGATATAACCCTTTTTGAATGCATGAATCTCATAGAAATGATCCAGGTTTTGATGAAAAAGATTTAATCTCATATACGCCCTGGAGAGATGGGGAATATAGAGATTTTCAATAAAAA
>JBBYHK010503234.1:0-12344 GCA_038382065.1 Adansonia grandidieri | reverse complement strand
TAATTTTTTAAATTTATTAATTCTGACTATATATTGTATTGCACAAATAATTTATCAATTTTAAAGAAATTAAGATGGAAATTGAAAACTCAAGTTTTGTAAATTATAAATTTGACCAAAGAGTAGAAATCACCAAGTAAAAGGATTTAGGGGAGAAGATGATGCGCACGATTTATCGTGGCTCGGTCTACTTGACCTTACATCCATTACCTTGGCACCCCCTGCCAAGGATTCGAAGCAATCTTCACTAAACCAGTGGAAAGAAAACTTCAACCAACAAATACAAGGTGGGCTATCCCTGGATCAAACCCAAGGTTATAAAACCTTGCTAATTGTTACCACCACCAAATTCCAATTGAGCAATCCAAGCTCCATAAATGTCAAACTTTTTTCACACTTGAGCCCAACAACAAGATTAAAGGTTAAGGTGATCACTCTACGATCTAATTACGCAAATAAAGTCGCTACAAGAATATCACTCAGGAATAGGAATGAAGAGGTTGATCTTTGTTCTTAGATGCTTAAAGTCTCTCACTTGTTGTTATTCAACTTTTTCTCATCTATTTATACTTAGAGATAAGTTTCTTGCTGTTTGAGACACATTTGCCTCTTTAGAGAGAGATTTTTTACAAATCTTAGAAATATGACCATTCTAACACAATCTTGACTCTAGGTGCCTCAAAGGCATCCGGTTGCCTCTATAAAGGCATTTAGATGCGCTATGTCAAATTCTAAAATAAATTGGGTCTTGCTGCTCGGGCCTTTGAATGCCTTCCTTGGGCGTTCAAAGCTCGTGAAAAATTTTATTTTGAGTGAAATTCTTCTAGGGCATTCGTATTCCACCTTGTTCATCAACTGAGAACAGTTGCCATTAAACAGCATTTAGATGCCTTTATTAGGCATTCTTATGCCTCTCATTCTTCAACATTCTGATGAAGAATTACTTTTGGGCATTCAAGCATTTGGATGCCTTTACAGCTTTATGCAATTTCTTGGTTCTTTGGTCATTAATAACTTCAATGCATCACTAAATCATTTTCCACTTGAAATCATTCATCCATAGCCATTTAAAACTTTCCTCGAGCTAATTCAATTCAAAACTCTTTTCACATGCTGGATTGGCACTTCTCTTATTGTTTTTTAACTTCAAATATAAAATGAATGGCTTAAATATGAAATTCTCAAATAAATTCATTATATAAAAATAAAAAGAGAGTTTTGGTATCGTCAAAAACGACTTGTTTTTAACATAATATTATATCCAAAATCCTATATTAGTAAGACCTTTGATTGCTCTGACTACTTTTTTCTCTTAATAGTTCTCGGCACATGAGATAGAAAAATGACTAATAGCTTAGTTGTTATGTAAGAAGGTTGGCTAAAGTTATTCATGAGATGAGTCCGCTAAGACTTTCGGGTTGAGCCCAAATAAGAAATAAGATATTAATGTTTTTTCGTGTTTTTATAAGTTCGGTTTAACTCAAAATATAATCAATATTTTTTTGATGAAGCCCGACATATATTGCCAAAAGGACACCCAAACCCAGCCCGATCAGCTCAATTTTTTAATTAAAAATAATAAATATATTTTAATATTAAACATCGTAATAAGTTAAAACATCTCACTATTTGTGCTGATTTTTTCAGTGGTGAATAAGCAAATCTATTGATGCTTAAAAACGAAACCACTAATGCGACTGAATTAAGCCATTAGTCAAGGGAAAAAGCGTAAAGGCCTGTATGAAATACTTAAGAAATTCTTCAACTAGGAAGAATCTAAAGCATGAAGTGATTTCATGTCATTAATTGTTATGCCTGAAACGCAAAACTTGTTGTCTATTGTATTGGGTAATCTGCTGGGCAGTGGGTAGACAGGACAAATAGATATTCACTATTTAGGGTAAATTATAAATATTATTATAAAATATATAATTATATTATAAACTAAATAATATACTATTTGGATCGAGCCTGGTTCAGGTTTAAAATTTTTTTTTTAAGGTCTAACTCATTTAAAAAATAATTTTTTTATTTTATTTAAATTTATTTTTTAATCTGATATTGTTATTTAAATTTTGTTAAATTTTAAACAAATCACCATATTTAAATAAATAAATCAACCCATAAACGAGCATAAAGAAAGTACAAAGCTCTTTAAATAGGGAAAGGGTTCAACCAGGTCCTACTTCAAATAGGACTTGTAATGTGTCTGGCCATGTCTTAATCCAAGTAGGACTATATGACACGCAGCTAACCCTAAGGACTTCTCAATTTAATCTTAACTATATCCCTTATTTAACTCAGTTAAGTTCGACTTAATTTTAATCCAATTTAATTTTCACGAGCCATGTTTTACTATATGTGATCCATAGATTCTTTAATATCTTGATAATAAATATACGCATTATAATCCTTTATTTAAATTAGATTAGATAAATCAAAATTATTTGAATTCATCTTTAATTCTCACATTAATCAATTTTATATTTATTGGTTACGTATTCGTTTAACAAATAGCCATGACTCTCAAGTGTTAAAGAAAGTCAATATAGTTTGACTAACCTATCTGTACTTGATTTTTAATGTAATTAATATTTTTTCATCATCTAATATTTCAATTTAACACCGAATATGAATTATAGCTTACTTTGTTCAATTATATTAAATCTCAAATTTAATATTAACTGTCGAATAAACTTTAAAAATATTCCAAAAGTTTATTTCACTTTAGTCAAAGATTTCTTAAGTTAATTCCTCTAAAACTAATTGAGATATATTTGCTCAATCACTCAAGGTAATAAAACCTATATCGATTAATTAAGCGTATTTATATTGCTCATGCTACATCAGAAGAAAATTTAGATATACGTGATTAGGATCATCATTAAGATAAAATTAAAATATAATATTCTTCATATAAAATCACTAATAATTAAATAAAAAAATCACTTACATAAATAATACAGAATAATATCACTATAGAAACTAAAGTAATTTATCAAATAACATTCTCATATCAAGTTCAACGAACTTATTCTTATAACCAGCACTTACATGTTAGCTCAAGATTATCAAAACTCAAACATACGAGGGGGAACTCTCACCTGGGGAGGGAGGGGGTGGTGGAGGGAGCCCGACAAGGTCCCAACTAACTTGGCCTGGGCCAAAGTGGAAGTCTTGTGGAGGCCTTCTCACCACTACCAGGGAAATGTTGGGATTCGTGAGGAGCAGCACCTTACAGTCATGACAAAGCAACATTTAAGCAACAGCTTTTTATGTAATGATGTTCCATAATTTTAGCTGATTATAATTTTTTTAAAAAATTTTATAAATTTTAATGATATTATCATTAAAGCATTAATAAACAATAATTAAAAATTTACAAATAAATTACGTTTTTTACTAGATAATAAAATTCATAATATAAAAATATATTTATACATAACCCGATTGGACTCTATATAATGACAAAATAAATTTGAGGTCATGATCATCATGTTATAGCTCCTAACTCAACATATCATCAAATTAAAGATAATTGGACAAGGCAGTTATAATCACATTCGGTCAAGGTCAAAAGCTCATTTAGTATTTTATCCAAATCTTTTTTCATCAAATTAAAAATAATTTGACAAGACAGCTTTAATCACATTGGCTCAAGGGCAAGGCTCATTCAGTATTTTATGCAAATCATTGTTACTTTCTTGCTCTTTTATTTTTTTATTTTTTTTAAAAATACTACATGAACAATTTCAATGGTGCTATCTTAGAGATAACAAGAAAGATCCAGAGAAAACCTATATATGCTTTCAAGCTTTAATGTATTAAGTTGTGTTTGTTTTTAAATATCTTCAAGTCACTTTCAACTAAACTAAAAGTTCTAATAAATAAAATAAAACTCCAACTTTCTCAAACAAAGTAGTTAGGTTCTTCTCGCCCTTCTCTTTAATTATAGATTTGTGGTCGAAATATGATATACCGAATCATTTTGATTGTGAAAAACACATCGAATGCACTATTTTCGGAAATTTATTTTTAATTAAAGTGGTGTCATCGCTGGATCCCTTAACCTTTGCTTTGGCTATAAAGCAAGTTAGGAACTATAAATTACGTTGGCATAGATTTAGCAATCGGTGGCAATGGTCCTTAACCTCAGCTCCTACCTACATTTTCTTTTGACATATTCCGGTACTAGCTAGCTAGCTAGCTAGCTAGTAGCTACTCAAAAGTCAAATTGGCTATTGATTGGACAGCACATAGGTTAGCCCTGCTTACTGTACTCTTTATGAACTTGATTAACTTGAGCAAAAATTTTTAAGTTAATATCATCCAGTTTTAGCCAGAAAGCGAAGCAGATTCATGGATACTAAAGTTATAAGACTATCAAATTAAGAAAAGCTAGAAATTCTTTTTTTTTTTTTTAAAGAAAAAAAGATCAAAGTACTGTATAGAAAATAGAAGAAGCAGATTAGGAAATCAGATTAAATTTGTGGGAATCTTGAGTCGTAATGCAGTCGAAATTATGTAAATTTTTCCGATGATTGAAAATCTCAGAAGCCAGATTATTAATTAATCAGTTCCTATTTCCTTGTAACCGAAATTATGTAATGGTGTATGGAGACGTACTCTTCATCGCTATTCGTTCACATGGAAAGATTGTGAAAGAAGTGAAAAGCAGGAATAGAGTTCAACATACAAAATATTTAATCTTCTTCTTAACATAAAACACGCCAACACTAGTTTACAGGGCAAAGGCCAGACAGAGTAGCTGATTCTACCCTAAATTCCTAACTCCATGTTTGAGAGAAGTTCATCAGTAACAATATGACCTGAAGCACAGTCTAAGCCGTTCCCTACTTCCCAAAGTCAAAAAGGACCTACATATTCCCAAGCAAAAGGAGTACAACATAGATGATATATGCTTAAAAGATAAGGTCATGGAAGGAAGGCTGGTAACATATAAGAAAGCAAAGCAGCAGCAGCACAAGGGCAACACCCCATGGTGAGCCACCAGCTCGATGGATAGCACCAGGCTCCGACCCTGGCATAGGGAAGTTAAGGTTACTGCCTGTGGACATCCAGTGAACCACCACAACCAGAAGCAAAGGCGATATTATCAGTAGACGCTGAAGCAGCTCAGATGCTGTGGCCATTACTGCATCATAAACCACATATCCCCAGAACCCACATACAACAATAGTGGCTATCAGTAGGAGCCATTGCTCTGACGCAGTGAAAGTTGAACTTCTTGATCTGGGGGCTGCTGCCATGGGCGGGGGGGAGGAGGGTTGAAAATTTTCTGCCTTCAATATATAATAGAGTGATTTCAGAGTTTATTGAGATGTATCAAATAATGTATGGTAGGATTCAGGCTATATATAGCGGGCCGTGAAACAAAATAGTGGCCAGTATTTCGCACTCTTACTACTTCTCGTCATATATCGTAATCGGACGTTAATGATTAACGATGAATAAACTAATGATGATGAATTACACTGCATATACATATATATATATATATAGAGAATAAATTTACAACATCCAAATAATTTTTTTACAAATAAAATACTTTAAAATATCATAAATTATTTTAAAAAATATTTATGATAATAATTATAATTATAATTACCCCATTATATGGTATAAATTCTACAAAATTAAATTATAATAATTATAATAATATTTTTTACATTTATAATATTATAATTTAAATTCACTGCAGAAAATTATTTGGTGGGTGTGTACGTGTGTCTTTGTAACTTTGTCATGTAGTCCGTGTTTGTAAGAGGGCACTTTTTCTTTGTACCTTATGTGGGATCAATTGAAAATTGAAAAATCTGAGCCTCCCATGTGACGTGATTAGTGTCTTTTCTTCAACCAATCAAACTCCAAGGGTCAAAAGGGCAATGCTGGGATTCTCTGTCAAGCTAAGCAAATCACGAGTTCAAATTATGAGGTTTTAGGGATTGTTGCAACTGAACCAACTTACAAAAGTTAGAACTGATCAAAACAATGTGTCACTGTTATGGATGATCAAGGCCATAACACCAGAGGCAATCTTTGTCATTGGCAAAAGGTTCAACGTACACCGGTGATTATAATGATATTTAAAATATTATATATTTATATATATTTTAATATATTAATAATTTATATTATATAAATTTTAATATATTTATATTATATTTATATTATTTTTTATATTATATTATATTATATTTTAAATTTTTTATATCATGCTTACATTATTTAATGGGATTGCCAACTTTTCAAATAGACATATGCTTTGCTAGAACGGTAAAAGGAGAACGAAATATAAATCTGGCAGTCTGGCTTAGAGTATAACGAAATATTGGACGAAAGCCATAAAGGGAAAAAAAAATAAAGAAAATTGTGGAAACATTGTCTACATGCATATGTCATGCCAAGCATTTTAAAGAAGTAGGCAGGGTAATGCTTTCCTTTTACGCACGCCTTCTTTTCTACGCACTTATTTGACAAGTTGGATTGCAGATAACATCTTCGCTTTGGCACCCATCTCTCGATTCACCGGTACAATGTGTTGGTAACGGGCATCTAAGATACATATGCAATCGGCAAATGGTACAAGGAGAGTATTACCACTTGTCACGGGGCCATTACTCTCTTCCCAAAAGACATGTGCATCTCTCCTTGTACCGTTTGCCGATTGCATATGTATCTTAGATGCCCGTTACCAACGCATTGTACCGGTGAATCGAGAGATGGGTGCCAAAGCCAAGATGTTATCTGTAATCCAGCTTGCCAAAGGAGTGTATAGAGAAGAAGTCACCTACTTGGAAGCTTTAAAGTTTGATGAGCCTCAGAAACTCAAGGATAAGACTCCTTTGGAGGTGCTAGAAATGCTTCAATCTTTTAAAGATGTGATGACTGCAAAGTTACCAAAGCGGTTACCACCTAAGAGAGAGGTGGATCACAAGATTGAGCTGGTGCCTAAGCTGAACCACCAGCTAAGGCTCCGTACCGAATGTCACCACCAGAGTTGGAGGAGTTGCGAAGACAATTGAAAGAGCTTTTGGATGCTGGGTACATTAGACCTTCCAAAGCCCCATTTGGTGCACCGGTTTTGTTTCAACGGAAGTGTGATGGGTCCCTGAGGTTATGCATAGACTATCGAGCACTTAACAAGCTCACTATGAAAAACAAGTACCCAATCCCACTCATCGCAGACTTATTTAATCAGCTTGGAGAGGCAAGATGGTTCACCAAGCTCGACTTGCGATCGGAGTACTATTAAGTGAGAATAGTTGAAGGAGATGAGCCAAAGACAGCATTTGTGACTCGCTATGGCTCATATGAGTTCTTAGTGATGCCTTTTGGTTTGACCAATGCTCCAGCGACTTTTTGTACTCTAATGAACAAGGTACTTCAACCTTTTTTGGATCGTTTTGTGGTTGTTTACCTCGACGACATTGTGATTTATAGTAAGTCACTTGAGGAGCATATGGAGCACTTGAGGATGGTGTTTCAAGTCTCGCGAGATCATAAGCTTTATGTGAAACGGGAGAAGTGTTCATTTGCCTAGTAGGAGGTGTCATTCTTAGGCCACATTGTGGGAGGTGGCCAGATCTGAATGGATGGAAGCAACGTTCGAGCCATATTTGATTGGGAGTCACCAACCAAGGTAACAGAGTTGCGGTCCTTCCTTGGGTTGGCAAACTACTACAGACACTTTGTCAAAGGCTACTCTAGCATCACCACGCCATTGACAGACTTACTTAAGAAGGGAAAAGTGTGGGATTGGAGCCCTGAGTGCCAACACGCCTTTGATAAGTTGAAACGTGCCATGACGGAAGAGCCTATATTTTCTTTGCCAAATCACACTAAACTGTATGAGGTCCATACGAATGCATCAGACTTTGTGATTGGAGGAGTGTTGATGCAAGATGGACATCCTATGGCTTTCGAAAATCGTAAGCTCAATGAAACTGAGATGAGGTATACGATCCAAGAAAAAGAGGTGACCACAGTGGTGCATTGCTTGCCTGTATGGAGACATCACCTGTTGGGGTCCAAGTTTGTTGTCTTTACAGATAATGTTGCAAATCGTTATTTTCTAACTCAGAAAAAGTTATCCCCTAAATAGGCACGTTGGCAGGTTTTCCTAGCAGAGTTCGATTTCATCATGGAATATAAGCTAGGGAAAGCTAACACCGTGGCCGATGCATTAAGTCGAAAGGTAGATCTTGCAGCCATTAGTTCCCTGAGAGTTCACTATGGGAGCACATCAAAGAAGGTTGTCCCATGATCCCACAGCTAAAACCCTCATAGAGAATGCTGAAGAAGGAAAGACTAGACGATTTTGGGTTGAGGCAAACTTACTCTACACCAAAGGACACCGCCTTTATGTGCCTCAGTATGGAAAGTTACGCAAAGAGATCATGCAAGAGTGCCATGATTCAAGATGGGCTGGTCATCCCGGTATGCATCGTACCTTGGCACTCTTGAAGGATCGTTACTATTGGCCACACATGGGCGATGATGTTGAGGCATATGAGAAAACTTGCCTTGTGTGCCAACAAGACAAGGTTGAGCAGAGAAAAACAGCCGGACTATTGCAGCCATTGTCAATACCGGAGCAACCATGAGAGAGTGTCTCCATGGATTTCATAGTTGGACTGCCTAAGGTGGATTGGTTTGGGAGCATCATGGTAGTGGTGGATAGATTTTCCAAGTACGAAACTTTTATTCCAACAACCAAAGAGTGCCCTGCAGAGGAAGCATCCCGATTATTCGTGAAAAATGTGGTAAAGTACTGGGGAGTATCGCAGACCATAGTTAGCGATCGGGACGGGCGATTTACAGGACGGTTCTGGACAAAATTATTGAAGTTATTGGGGTCAGACTTGAACTTCTCCATTAGCGTGTATCCCCAAACAGATGGGCAGACCGAGAGAGTGAATGCTTTGCTATAAGTATATCTTCGTCACTATGTGAGTGCTACGCAGCGTGACTGGCCAAAGTTATTGGATGTAGCCCAATTTTCTTACAACTTACAGCGAAGCGAGGCTACAAACTAGAGTCCATTCGAGATAGCAACAGGGCAACAACAGCTCACACCTAGTGCTGTTGTAATAGGCTATACAGGACCAAATGCAGCAGCTTACAAGTTTGCCAAGGCTTGGCAAAAGCAAACTGACCTAGCCAGGTCTTGTTTACAAAAGGCAGGAAAGCGCATCCAGAAATGGGCAGATAAAAAAACGAAGGGATGTACAATTTCAGGTTGGAAACTTAGTCCTTGTCAAACTACACTTGGTGCTACGCAACGCAAGCATGCATAAAGCGCTTGTGCGTAGATATGAGGACCCTTTTAGAGTCTTGAAATGGGTAGGCAAGGTAGCCTACAAACTTGAGTTACCGGCAAAGCTCAAGGTACATAATGTTTTCCATGTCAGCATACTCAAACCATTCCATGAGGATCAAGAGGATCCAGATCGAGGCAAATCGCAATGTGCACCGGTAAGGGTAAAGGCTTCTTACGATAAAAAGGTACAATGCATTCTTGCAGATCGAGTGGTACGACAGAAAAGTCACAGGCCAAGGCATGAGTGCTTTGTCCGGTGGAAAGGATTTCCCAATAGCGAGGCAAGTTGGGAAACAGCCGAGGCATTGTGACAGTTCTAAGATAAGATTAAGCCGTTCCATTTAGAGGATGAGACGAGGGCATCGCGAGAGCAAGTGGGGGAGAATGTCACGGGCGGCACTATCAGCCCAGGCCCAAAGACACAAGTTACACGGAACAACTTGGCCCACTAAAATAAGCCCAATCTTTGGAGAGTTCTAGAAGGCTCAGTTTCTAGAAGCTTAGAGATACAGTTAAAAACAACTACTCCAACTTATTTAAAATTAGATAAAAATAAAGTTATTAAAGTTTAAATTCATCTGGGATTCTAGATTTTATAGATAAGTATAAATCCTAGCTGTCCATTAGATTTAATCTGAGCCATTGATGTATAGAAAATTCAACTATAAATAGAGGCTTCTCCAGCCTAATTTGTATTATCAAACACTTGAGAAATATATTTGAGCATTCCTCTTTATTCTCTTTGTGTTCTTCTTTTCTGCTTTTAAGCTTTTAACTTCTGTGCCTTTGGGGAATTTAGATTCTCCTTTTTAGTGTTTTTAGGCTGACTTAGGCATAAAGCTACGCGATTTGCTAGGCTAAAGTTTGAGCCCGTGACAATTAGTATCAGAGCCAACTCTTGATCGTTCGATTTCACACTGAGTGCCCCAACGGATGGGGTAGGCAGGGTGGACCAACCGTGACTCCATACTAAACACCCTAAGGGTAGGGTAGGTAGAAATAGTGGAGAAGCACGTGACGGGGGTGTCACGAGATTGGGTGGGGGAGAATGTTACGCCAAGCGCTCTGAAGAAGTAGGCAGGGTGCATTAATCTAACATCGGATAAGAAATGGAAGGTCTTTGGGCATATAAGCGGGTGCGCTACACATCCTACCGAGCATGTCTTTTAGGAAGAGAGTAATGGCCCCGTGACAAGTGGTATCAGAGCCGATCCTTAACCATTCGATTTCATGTTGAGCGCCCCAACGGGTGAGGTAGACAGGGTGGACCAACCGTGACTCCACGCCAAACACCTTAGGAGTAAGGTAGACAAAAATGGTGGAGAAACCCGTGACGGAGGCGTCACGAGATTATGTGGGGGAGAATATCACGCCAAGTGCTCTAAAGAAGTAAGCATGGTGCATTAATCCCACATTGGATAAGAAATGGAAGGTCTTTGGGCATATAAACGGGTGCGCTGCACAACCCATCAGACATGTCTTTTGGGAAGAGGGTAATGGCCCCGTGACACATACACATACAAGCGTTCATGAAAATGTTCGAAAATTGACAAACCAATAAATGTCATTTACATGCATATGTCAACTCGCAATTACAATATCGATTGCATAAGTTACATCTAGAATTTTACACATTCACCGTGTAAATAAAAAAAACATATATTTATGAAACAAATTATATAAAAAAAATTGAATATTTTACGAGTGATATTTATTTATAAAGCGGGTATTTTTTTAAAGAATAAATAGTAATTTACAAAAATACATCTATATGAAATTTTAAAACATATATATAACACTATTTTATTTTGATATTATAATTATATTTGATTTATTTTTTAATTTCATCAAGTTGGTGTCACTTTAGTTATAACATCAAACTCTTTCAAACACTTGTAAATAGTATTGATTTTCCCACACAACTCTCAAATTTTTCAAAGGTGGACTTAATGAATTTCGTTATTTTTACCTCTCATAATTAATTTGGATACAAAAATCACAGGCTATTATTAGTAGTACAACACTAAAGAAAGGAAGCAACTTCTCGAATAGAAAAAATAATTACATGTCAACAACCTCGTGCTGAGAGACTTATAATGATACAAGAGTTTAGGTTCAAGTCCTAGCTTCTCATCCTCATCCTCAAATTATTAAAAAAATTAAAATTGCACATACTTAAGCTTGCTTTGAATTAATTGCACGTTTGGTACTAAATTTTAGGAAAATGTATAAATTGATACTTTGAAGGGAAAAAAATATTATTTAAACCATGAACTTTCAAATTATGTACCATGTTAATCAAGACTTTAAATTGCTAACCCAATTAGAATTAGTTTATGCTTGTGAGTTCTGACGTTGAACTAACACTGTTAAGCTACATCTTCACCCTACAAAATTATCAAAATTTTTAATATAAATTAAAAAAAAAAAAGGTTTGAGCGAAGCTAAATGTACGGTAAAAATTGACTGGTAACCTAGCTTATTGACAATCGAAGAGTTTGGATGGAATCACTTCCTAATTTAGCTTGTCTTCATGGTGTGTTTCGAAAATAATAGTCCTTAATATTTTTCAAACAAAGATTGACAAGAATATGGCATAATTATAGTGGTTAGATTTAAATGCCAGATATACGAGTTAAGAATTAGAATTAGGATTTAACAGAATTAGACTTAATATAATTTGAAAGGTTAGTCGTAAATGATATATATATATATATGTATATATATTCAAACGCAAAGTTTTACAAAATTTTTCTCAAAATAAATGTATGAAAAACGTTGTAATTAACTCTTGCGTTTTCATGTGCCAATCAATACATATTTGTAATTTGAGTATCATTAAGAATTAAGATACAGCACTGAATTTAACAAACAAAGATTGGTGAAATTCTTACCTTAATATTGAATCAAAATTAAAATAAAACTAAACTAAATAGGTATTCAAATATAACACTTTAACATATTTTGAATGGGTTAAACAACAAATTTGTTACCGTGTTGT
>JBBYHK010503223.1:0-14206 GCA_038382065.1 Adansonia grandidieri | reverse complement strand
AATTAAAATTTTGGATAAATATATATTTAAAAATTTTTTAATCATAAATTTAGATATAAAATATAATTAAAAGTAAGCTTATCCTATGTGTCATTAAAAAAATTAGTCTACACAGGCATCCACAAAAGTACCTTTTACCTTGTAAGCATGAACCTATTATATTTTATATGTATATGATTAATTTTTAATAATAAATATTATTATTTTAAGTATTTTATATTAATATAATATTTTTATATTAAAAATATTATTAAAATATTAGTATTTTAATATTAAAAAGTAATAGTTTAATGATAAATAGTTTTAAATATTTTATATTTGTGTCAGTTCTACTATTTTAATAATAATTATAATATTCTCATATATTTATACAATTAATGTTTTAATAATAAATAGAATATTTTAATTATTTAATAATAATATAATATTTTAGTAGTAAATATTATGATTAAAATATTATTATTTGAAATATTAATAGTTTAATAATTAATAATTTGATATTTATGTTAATATTGTTATTTTAAAAATTAAATTTTTTAGAAAATAGATAAATAACATAAAATATTCATTTAAACATAAAAAATTTCTATTTTCGAAAAGCTTTTTATTTTTTTTCAAAAAAAGATTTTTTAACGAAACAAATGAACTCTTAAAAAAACTTGAAATTTGTATAAAGTTAAGGTTTGCACATATCTTCATTGTAAAAGTTCTCACTGCAATCTTCACTGCATGTATATTATAATTATAGATTAAAAAATTTTGGAGCACATGTATTATATAAAAAATTATATACTTAAAAATAAAAAAAGATTTTATCCTTACTAAAAGATAATAATAAATAAAATCCAGAAATGAAATTTTGATAAAATGACAATATGAAACCAACAATATTTAGCCTTTTACAATTGGTGACAATATATGTTAATTAAGAGAATTGAATTGGTTTTGAGTCAGATTATTTCAAGTTGGATTATTTTGGTTTTTAATTTTTGGATCATTTTCGAATTTGGGTTATTTTGGTTTCAGGTTGCTTTTAGTTCGTGTCATTTTGGTTTCTGGTCATTTCAGTTCAGGTAATTTTGATTTTGGATCATTTCAAGTTTGGATTATTTTAGTTTTGGGTTATTTTGATTTCGAGTCAATTGGATTAACACTTGGGTTAATCAATTTTGGGTTAATTAAGTTTAATACTTGGGTTTATCGAGTTTGGTCATTTTGGGTTCGGGTCATTTTGAGTTAATTGTTCAAGTTAATTTGAGTTCAATCATATTCGAGTTCAGATTATTTTAGGTTCGAATCATTTTGGGTTTCTAGCCTTTTCAAGTATGAATCATTCCAAATTTGGATCATTTTCGGTTTCTAGCCTTCTCAAGTATGAGTCATTCTAGATTTGGATTATTGCAGGGTTGTATGTTTTTTCAACTGGATCTGAATTCATTGGAAAAAAATTGTCAAATGTATTGGGCTTGACAATGATGGGATCCATGCAATTCTTATTATTATCTCGGTTAGGACCCGTTTTCCACAAGAAGAGGAAGACACATTGCATTGTTCGTTGACTTTGTTTGGAAGCAAATTCTTAACTACATGATTATAGTGTTTACAGGTGGAGATGAACTTGAAAAAAAAAAAACGAGGAAACATCATAAGATTATTTAGGTCATGATTGTCCATAACCATTAAAGGTTGCTTTCTAAATTAAATGCAAGCTGATTTTTCAACTATGATCAACTTTATTATTTCCAGTTATCTGGTGAGGTTTGAAGAATACAATCCTGATGAGAAGATGAGCTAAAAAAGATTTGGGGTCCTAACAGACTTACTATCACATTTTACATTTTCTAATTATGAAGTTATAGTGCTTTGTTTAGATGTAAAGTTCAAAACTTTTATCGTGTTGACCTTTTACACATTTTGTTGTGTCTTTACATTTTTGAACATATGATCTTATTAGCTTACTATAGTAATTAGTATTATAGTTCCTTTTAAACATATTAAGTTTTATGAAATATGAAAAAGTTGAAGATTTGGTTGGTTCATTGTGAATTTAAGTCGGAACTAGCATTTTAGGGCTTTTATGGATGTAGTTTGGATATCGTTGGAGGATCATTTCGTATTATGTATTATGTATGCGTGTTAGGTTTAAAGATCTATTTATTGGTGCTTGAGTTGGCTCTTTTATTAGAGTTCAAGGGCTCTAGATGCATCGGTGTTTGACTTAAGAAGATCCAATTGCAAAGGTGCCTCCAAGAGGCTATCTCTATGTGCATAGTTGACAGAGAGGTTTTCACGAATGGCATGCTCTTGAAAGTAAACTTTTCGGTCATATGTAAAGAAATAATTGGGAATCAATTGATCTTCGTATGTCATGTTGAATCTTTGTTTGGGTTCCATGGTATTCCTTTTAATTGATTTAGAATATTTTTATTGCCAAAATTTGTTAATTGGGTTCATCTTATCAAAATGTTAAATTGATTGACTAAAAAATCTTTAAGTTTGATATAATCTCTCTATAAGTATTTTTAACGTATTTAGTCAAAGGGGAATAGGCTTTTTTTTCCTTTTTTGTACATAAGTTATAGAATTTGTTTATTTTCTTCTTGCCTTTCTTTTAAGCGTGTTTGGGTATCTCTTGAATTATTTACTTTGTTTCCTTGGACATCTAAATAATGCTTAAATTGTAGATTAATGTGACAATGATCAATTCTTTCAATGCTCTAAAATTAGAAGACTACTAGGGAATTCTCGGGTAGCATAGTATGTTATGCTTTAGGTTTCATGTGCCACATCATGGTTGGCCTAAATTAATAGGCCCAAAAGAGGAGCAATTTGAGTATACAGGCCCAATCACATAATCAAGGGCTAAAAGAGTCAACTTGGTGTATTGTGTGCTCGTTAAAGAAGATCCTTAAAAATTCTAGAAGTCTTCTTGAGCAAGAAAGTCAACAACATGCAAACTAGGAAAATTTTTAGTATGCAGATTATTACTTAATTATTAAGGCTTTATGTTTTTTTAGGAAGGTTTTAATTCCTTAGCTTGCAAGGAAATTAATTCCATTGACTATTTTACTTTCTTTGTCAGCAAGCAATACCTTAATTAATTATTTAGGATTTAGTTTCCTTTCTTGTAAAGACCTTGGCCAGAACCTTTACTATAAATAGGGGATCTTATGCTTGTTTATGGGACATTCAGAGTTGATCAATAAAGAAGCTGATTATTTTCAATTCTTTCCTCTTATCCAAGTCTTCTTGGTGGCTAGCTTGTAAAACTTATCTTTTAGGTTTCTATCCCTAAAAATGGCATCCAACCCTTGTATTGATTATGGCAAGGATTCTTATCAATCAATTAAGGCTTATCTATTCCATCATTCTAACTTTCAAATTTTATTTTCTTTTATTTTCATTTTAAACTATTAGAGACCTATTTCCATTGAGTTTTATTCTTATAAGGCTTATCATTATTGGTATCAGAGCTAAGGTTTTTAAGGTCTTAAAGTGATAAACACCATGTTAGAAGGTAAGAAGACTCATATATCACCAATCCAAGATTGTAGCAAAGAATGAGTTTTGAACAAGCTTGTCTCATAGCCCTTGAAGGCAATTAAGAGCTTCATACACGTATGGATCAGCTTGTGTGTATGGTGGAGAGATTGGCCATGAATCAATCGTAATTCAATTAGCTGCAATGATGATGTGTTGAGCATGATGAGGGTGATGACCATGATGATTTGGCCATAGAAGATGAACCTAAAAAAGCACTAAGGCAACTCTAGTAGCCAAGAACGTCTGATAATATCAAGATAAAGATTCCACCTTTTCATGGAACAAGCTCTCCCAAAGAATACTTAGAGTGGGTACAACGTGTTAAGGAAGTCTTTGAGTGTCAAGAATACACTGAGGCTAAAAAGGTAAAACTCATAACTTTAGACTTTACTTATTATGCTAATTTATGGTGGAGAATCTGAAGGCACAAAGAAGAAAGTCCAGTCTCAACATGGAGGCTTATAAAGAGGCTTATGGAAAAGAGGTTTGTACCTCAATACTATAAGCAAAAGTTATTTCTCAAGTTGCAAACTTTACAAGGAGCCTATTGTGTTAAGGATTATGTGAAAGAGTTTGAGATGTTAATGATGCAGTGTAATCTGTAAGAGGCTCAAGAACAAAACATTGTAAGATACATTAGTGGGTTGTATAAAAAGATTACAGATTCAGTAGAGTTATAACCATATGCCACATTAGATGGTGTAATTACATTAGCTGTGAAGATTGAAAGGCAATGCAAGAAAGGCTTGTCTAGTGTAAGTAAACCTTACACCTCATCTTTTTCTTCATCTTATATCTCTAAAACTATCACAAAACCTAAAAAAAGAGAAAGATCCTACTAAGGTGATCGTGGTTAAAAAAGGGAAAAAGAAAGTTAAAAATTCTCAACCTTCAATAAAAAGCCTTGACATTAAGTGTTTTAAGTGTCTCAGGCTTGGACACATAGCTTTTCAATGTCCTAACAAGAAGGTAATGGTCGTTCATGAATTAGCTAAAGAACTTGTTAATGAAGATGAATTAAATCCGGAAGCAAAAGTGGAAGAAGAACAAGTCGCACCTCCTAAAAAAGGAGAATTGCTTGTTATTCGCAGTAATCTAGCCATACAATCAAAGTAAAAAGAGGAACAAAAGGATAATATTTTTCACACTCGTTGCAACATTGATGGCAAGGTATGTGGTTTAATCATTGATGGAGGGTGTTGCACTAATGTAGCTTCTACTAAATTGTTTAATAAATTAAACCTCACTACTGCTAAGCATCCACGTCCTTATCATTTGCAATGGTTAAACAACGAGGGGAACATGAGGGTTATAGGTGCCATTTACCATGAAAGGTACAAGGATGAAGTAACATGTGATGTGGTACCAATGAATGCTAGCCGTGTGCTTCTTGAAAGACCTTGGCATTTGATCGAGACATTATGCATCATGGGCATGAAAACACTTATTTTGTTTTCTAAGGATGGTAAACGTGTGCTATTGACACCTCTCAGTCCTTCCCAAGTAATGCAAGACCAGTTGGTGATCAGCAAAGTAACGAAAGAAAGCTTATTTGCCAACAAAGGGGAGGTAAAACATGCTCTAATATCTAATGAGATTGTTTACTTGTTGATAGTTAAGGAGATTTTAGGGGAAGATAGAGCTGTTTATCCAAAATTGGATAAAATTTTGAAGAAATTTTTAGATGTTTTCTTGGAAGAACTTCCAAATGAGTTACCACTAATTCGTGAAATAGAGCATCAGATTGATCTCATACCTAGTTCAACTTTGCCTAATGGACCAGTATATCAATGCAACCCGGAAAAAACTAAAGAGCTCTAATGGTAAGTAATAGAGTTAATAGAGAAGGGCTTTGTTAAAGAGTCCATGAGTCCATGTGTAGTACCAGCTCTTTTAGTGCCCAAGAAGGATGGATCGATGCACATATGCGTAGATAGCCGAGCTATTAACAAGGTTACAGTCAAATACCGCCATCTTATTCCACAGCTTAATGACATGGTGGATGAGTTGCATGGCTCCTCTATATTTTCGAGGATTGATCTCAAGAGTGGATACCATCAAATTTGAATGAAGGAAGATGATGAATGGAAAATAGCTTTCAAGACTAAGTTTGGGTTGTATGAATAGATAGTCATGCCCTTTGGCTTGTCTAATGCTCCTAGCACATTCATATAGCTCATGAATCAGGTTTTACAAAAATTCATTAGTCATTTTATTGTTTATTTTGATGACATACTTGTCTATAGTAAGAGCTTTGATGAACTTGTAGAGCATCTTACAAAGGTGTTTGAAGTGCTTACAGAAGAGAAGCTATTTGCTAACCTTAAGAAATGCACCTTTTGCAAGGATCATCTAGTTTGGGTTGTATGAATAGATAGTCATGCCCTTTGGCTTGTCTAATGCTCCTAGCACATTCATATAGCTCATGAATCAGGTTTTACAAAAATTCATTAGTCATTTTATTGTTTATTTTGATGACATACTTGTCTATAGTAAGAGCTTTGATGAACTTGTAGAGCATCTTACAAAGGTGTTTGAAATGCTTACAGAAGAGAAGCTATTTGCTAACCTTAAGAAATGCACCTTTTGCAAGGATCATCTAGTTTTTCTTGGCTATGTCATTTCCCAAAATGGAGTGAAGGTTGATGAAGAGAAGGTTAAAGCTATCAAAGAGTGGCCAATTCTGACTAATATTGCTAAAGTTCAGAGTTGTCATGGCTTGGCATTCTTTTACAAATGTTTTGTGAAAAATTTTAGCATCATTGTAGCTCCTTTGACTAAGTACATGAAGAAGGAAATAGAGCTTAAGTGGAATTGCAGTAGCACAGTAAAGTTTTAACTTGATTAAGGAGAAGTTAAGTTCGGCTCCCATACTAGCATTACCTAATTTCTCTAAGACCTTTGAAGTAGAGTGTGACATGTCAAGAATTAGGATTGGAGCTATTCTTAAGCAAGATGGCATCCCATTGCCTTTTTCAGTGAGAACTTGAGTGGTTCTCGTCTCAACTACTCAACCTATGATAAGAAGTTTTATGCATTGATTTGGGCATTAGAAACTTGGCAACATTATTTATTGCCCAAGGAGTTCATGATTCATATGGATCATGAGTCATTGAAATATTTGAAGGGGCAAAACAAGCTGAATAGGAGATATGCCAAGTGGATGGAGTTCTTGGAGACGTTTCCCTATGTAATCAAGCACAAGAAAGGGAATGTCAACATTGTAGCTGATGCATTTTTTGAAGGTATGCTTTAATCTTTATGCTTAATACAAGATTAACGGCATTTGATTTGATGATAGAATTCTGCAAAGAGGACCTACACTTCACAAAAATCTATAAAGAGTGCACGAAGGGAGCAAAAAAGGGTTATTTTTGACATGAAGGATTTCTCTTTAAGTTTGGCCGATTATGCATTCATTTTTGTTCAATTTGAGAGCTTTTGGTGCATGAAGCTCATAATGGAGGTCTTACTGGACACTTCGATGAAAAGAAGACATTAGAAGCATTGAAAGCACACTTCTAGTAGCCAGCAATAAACCGAGATGTTCATAGAATCGTAGAAAGGTGTGTCACATGTAAAAAGGCGAAGAGCAAGGAGATGGCATAAGGGTTATACATGCCTTTGCCTATACCTGAACATCTCTGGGAACATGTAAGCAAGGATTTTGTTCTAGGTTTACCTAAGACATCATAGGGAGAGGATTCGATAATGGTTTTAGTGGATCACTTTTCGAAGATGTCACACTTCGTTCCATGCCACAAAACTGATGATGCCAACCATGTTGCTGATTTATTCTTTAAGGAAATAGTTTGAGTACATGGGATTCCTAAAAGCATTGTTTCTAATTGTGATGCTAGGTTTCCAAGCTCTATGTCAAAGATTTTATGGAAGAAGCTTGGAACCAAGTTGTTATTTAGCACCGCTTGTCATCCACAAATTGACGGGTAAACCAAGGTGGTGAATAGAACATTTTTAGCTTTGCTTAAGACGGTGGTGAATAAGAACCTAAAGAATTAGGATAAGTGCTTGGCATATATAGAGTTCACTTACAATCATGGCGTACATAGCGCCACTAAGCATTCTCCTTTTGAAGTGGTCTATTGTTTCAGCCTAACTACACCTTTTGATTTAGCACCAATACCAATTAGTTGTATAAATGGAGCTAAGAAGGCATAAATGGTGAAGAATATGCACAAAAAAGTTAGAGAACAGATCAAGAAAAAAAAGAAAGTTTATGAAAGATTGGAAAACCAAAGGAAAAAGCAAGTTTTATTCAAACCGGGAGATCTTGTGTGGATTCATCTTCACAAGAAGAGGTTCCCTAATCAAAAGAAGTCTAAGCTGATGTCGCAAGTTGATGGTCCTTTTAGGGTCCTTGAGAAGGTAAATGGTAACGATTACAAGCTTGACCTATCGAAAGAATACAATATGAGTACTTCGTTCAATGTTCGAAATCTTACACCCTATTTGGAAGACACCTTGGATAATGAAGATGATGTGGATTTAAGGGCATATCCTTTTCAACAAGGGGGAGATGACGTGCCACATCATGGTTGGCCTAAGTTAGTAGGCCCAAAGGAGGAAGAGTTTGAGTATACAGGCCCAATCACACGATCAAGGGCTAAAAGAGTCAAGTTGATATATTATGTGCTTAATAAAGAAGATCCTTGAAGATTCTAGAAGTCTTTTTGAGTAAGAAGGTTAGCAACATGCAAATTAGGAAAATTTTTTATGTGTAGATTATTACTTAACTCCTAAGGCTTTATGTTTTTTTAGGAAGGTTTTAGTTTCTTAGCTTGTAAGGAAATTAATTCCATTGACTATGTTACTTTCTTTGTCAGCAAGCAGTACCTTGATTAATTATTTAGGATTCGGTTTCCTTTCCTGTAAAGACCTTTAGCCAAATCCTCTACTATAAATAGGGGACCTTATGCTTGTTTATGGGACATTCAGAGTTGATTAATAAAGAAGCTGATTATTTTTAGTTCTTTTCTCTTATCCAAGTCTTCTTGGTGGTGAGTTTGTGAGACTTATCTTTTAGGTTTCTCATCCCTAAAAGTGGCATCCAACCCTTGTATTAATTGTGGCAAGGATTCTTATTAATCAATCAAGGTTTATTCCTTCTATCCTTCTAACTTTCATATTTTAGATTTTATTTTCTTCTATTTTCATTTTGAACCAATAGAGACCTATTTCCATTGAGTTTTATTCTTATAAGGCTCATCAAGGTCTTAGGTTATAGTTATTAGTAATTTGTCAGTAAGTTGCAACTCAAGCATAATTGATATGCAATAGCAACTGATACTTTTCTGTTAGTTCAAATTAATCAGGATATTTTAGTTCTTTGTGAAAACTGACGTGTACTTTTCGACAACAAGAATAATGATGAACCAAGAAGGTGAAACAAGTTTAGGATCTTCTCCTATTTGTGAACATGATCAAAGCATAGAATGGTTGGCAACCATATTCTGATGAGTTTTTTATGGAACTAAAGGTTAGGGTTTGTCTTTTTTCCAGATTATGGTAACTTTAGTATTAAGAAGTGATGCGAGTGATTGTATTTATTGGACAGAGAGAGGCAAGTAAACTCTATGATCAACAAGAAGAGGTTGCTTCTCTAAAGGCTTCACTAAACGAGAAATATCTTAGTTGAACGAGTAGATTGAAAGATCATATGAATAGTAGCTTAGGCGAATTATTGAGATGGTAATCTAATATCTTTTTATTAATTTGATGGTTACGTCTATTTGTGTTTACATCTCATGTTTTATGGATTTTTTGGTTGATTTTTATGGATCTTTGTTAGTGTTATATGGTTTACTCAAAATAAGAATAAGTTGATTGCTACAACCTAAACTATGAAAACAAAACCAACAACAGAAGGAAAAGACATCGTAGACACCTTATTTTGTCCGGGCCAATATTTGAAGTATTAGAAGTCATAGTCCAAGGTACCATTGAGATGATTCATATAAGGCGCATGTCCAATACCCATCATTCCTAGCTAAGGTAAAGTCATAAATTATTTAATTTAAGACCAGGCCCCATAAAAAAATATTAGATAAAATAAAGCCCACGTGTATATTTAATTATTTTATTTTGGTCTATTTTATTTAATTATATTGGGTCATAAATTATTTAACATAAGGCCAAGCATTATAAAAAAAATATACATTACATAAAATAGAGCCTACGTGCATATATATTTAATTATTTTCTTTGGGCCTATTTTATTTAAGACCAAGTCCCGTAAGAAAATATATATCGAGTAAAATAAAGCCTATGTGCATATTTAATTATTTTATTTAGGCTTATTTTATTTAATTATATTAGGTCATCTTTTCAAATATTTTAAAATTCTTGATGAGCCTTATTAAAATTATTTTGATCTAATTTGTCAATTATTTGAATTAATTTTGGGCCTATTAGGTTAGATTAATGATTTTTTTAAGTACCCAATTAACTTGATGGTGGGGAATTTCATGGCTGAAAGTGATTTTCAAGGGGTGTTTTGGAATTTTGGTGGTTAGTTGGTACTCAAGTATTAGTACTTGGACCACTTAAAATTTAAAAACACATCCTAGTACATCATAACTTATCATTTTGGTGAGACGATATATAAAATTAACCTCTCACCCTAAGCTTTTTAGCTTTAGCCCACTACCCTTAAAAAACAACATTTATTGCTTTACCTCAAAAAAGAAAAAAAGTGATAGTAAAAACAAAAAATTTTAATCACCGAATTCTCACGTATACCAAAGCCACCATGGATTTTTAGCTTCCATGCCACTTGGTTTCGACCACCATTTTCATTTCATGCTATAATCCATTAATTAAACTCTAACCTTGTGGATTATCCAAGTCTCAAAAGTGGTGGATTAACCTTGTCCCTGTTGTTAACCTTCGAAGCATTCCAATCCCCATTAAGTGAAAATGGTGGCTGAAAATGTTTAGTCAAAAAGTAAATAGCAAGGAGATTTTCAAGCTTCTATTGGTATATTCAACCTCTTTCTCTTTATTTTCTTGCATAGCAAATATATCTCATGCCATGGTTTTTGGTGAGCATTATACGTATACCCAGACTTATCTTTGGAAATCATGCATTTTTCTTGCTAGATTTGATTTCATGATGTTTTGATGATGTTTTAATATTGCTTAGGTGATTAAAAATTGCATTTTTCTTTAGATGCTTTCAACAACCCCTATTTTGATGTAATGAAATTATGTCTCATGATTCACGCTTTATAATTGTTCATCTAGCATTTCATGGTGTTATTTAGGATGTGGCTTTCATATTGAGCATGATTTGCTTGCAAAATGTCTTTTGGTGATGCTTGCTCTTGTATTTGATGTTGGGATGACGGTGATATTCTTAGCTTATCATGTGCTTCTTAAAATGCTTCTTTGCAATGCTTGTTTGATGAGTGCCTAAGCTGTTTTTGAAAACCAACCCCAAGTTAAGTCTATGCTTACCTTTTATTAATAAGGATTCGCAAGGATTTAATGTTTTTAATATATTGGTTCTCCAATCTTGGGGATATATCAAGTATACATGTTTGGGATTATGGCCTAATTAGGCCAAATAAATTCTGTTTTTAATCAAAAATTAAAAATATTTTCAAATGTTCTCTATTTTAGGTTTCCCAAAACCTTTTATCAATTTTTTTTATGCCTAAGACGGCCTTCGAATCCAAACATGTCTCAAAATTGTCAATTTGGTTATTCCTCAATAACCAAGGTCAATTAAAAGATACATCTATCTTAATTGTTCCTTCTTTTTGTTTTTATTTATTCATCTTTAATGCAATTTTGATTATATTCTTTTATGCCTCAACCATTTCTCTTCTTGAAAGGGGTTTGCTGCCATGTTTTCAAAACTTAAATTTTACTAAACCCAAGGCAATATTCCACTTAGTGTCCCTCCAGTGCTTGATGTAGAGCATTGTCACAATGTACCCCAGGGTGGATCCTCACGAATCTATGGGTGCGTACAACTTAGAATATTTTCTTGACTTGGAAATGTCTTCTTGACTGAGACTATTCTTTGGCGATGTGATGAGAACGAGAAAGTACAGATTCTCAACTTATGACACAGTAAAGGGGACCGTAAGATGAATCGCTAATCTTATTGACCCCATATGACTATCACAAAATGGCCAACACTTGGAGTCGCCACCGGTCATTTCGGGTTAGGCATGATCAAATGCCTATTGAAACTTATGTTTTGAGTTACGAAACTCAAAATATCTATCTCGTGGTCTACGTAATGCAAAGATTTGTTGTTTAGGTTTAGGAGTTGGTTACGTGTGATGAGGTAGGAACTTCTTTGCGATGCCCGAAATTGGTACCTTACTAGCTATGTCTTATCTCAGTTTCGATTATTTCGATCTTAACTTGTCACTATTGCAACGTACCCTGGGGGTGGATCCTCACGGATCTAAGAGTGCGCATAACTTAAAATACTTTCCTGACTTGGAAATATCTTCTTGACCGACACTTTTCTTTGGCGATGTGATGAGAACGAGAACGTACGGATTTTTGACTTGTGATATAGGGAAATAGACCATAAGACGAATCGCTCATTTTATTGGTCTCAGATGACCATCACGAAATGGTCAATGCTTGGAGTCGCCACGGATCATTTAGGGCTAGGCATGACTAGATGCCTATTGAAACCTATGTTTTGAGATGCGAAACTCAAAACATTGATCCCCTAGTTTAAGTAATGGAAAGATTCATCGTTTGGGTTTGGGAGTTGGTTACACAGGATGAGGTACAACCTCTTTGCGATGCTCGAAATCGGTACCTTACTAGCTATGTCTTATCTCGGTTTCATTCGATCTTATCTTATCATTATTTCGATATAACCTTATTTTAATGCATGAATCTTATAGAAATACAAATCTAGGTTTTGATGAAAAAGATATAATCTCATATACGCCCCGAAGAAATAGGGAATATAAAGATTTTCAATAAAAATGACCTCTGAATTTTACTTTGAAAATGGAATGTTTCACTTTGGGCACTGGAGAGATACCCACACAATACATTACCTTTAGTTTTATTTGAAATGATTGGAAACATGAATGCAAATAATCATCACAAAGAAATCATGTTAGTAAAGCAATAAATGAAGTAGCATAACATGGATCGTTTCAATGCAATGATAAAGAAAATGGGTGGACTATTAGAATTTATTTCACTATTGGCATCAATTATGTGGGAATAACCGAATCGACAATTTTCGAGATGCATCTGGGTGTCTTGATTAAACAAGGTTTGTTCGACATATTCATAGAAGTCTGAGAATGAGAAAAAAAATTAATTATAGTAAAAAATAAGGTTAGAGTATCCCTTCGAAAAGGCAGGGTTGGGGTATCCTTGTGGATAAAAAATAATTTTGATAAAGGAGGTTTCTTTTAATCTTAACAATTTTGAAAAGCGGGGTTGGAGTATCCCCTCGGAAGGTCGGGGTTAGAGTATCCCCGTGGATGACAAATCATTTTGACAAAAGAAGGTTTTTTTTAGATCTTGACAAATTTGAAGAGCGGGGTTGGAGTGTCCCCTCAGAAGGCCAGGGTTGGAGTATCCCCGAAAGTGACACGTCTGACACTCTTTAAAGAAGTTGAGTTCAAAAAAGTAAGTTGATAAAATCTTATGATTTATAAGACGGGTGAGCATTTTGACAACTTTAGTTAAAAGAGATTATTGTGAATGAGGATGTTAAAAATGTAAAATGTGTTTGTGCCTTGATACAAGCCAATAGGAGGTCAAAGCATGATCTCGAGTCTAATCGGGTTGACATAGAGACATTCGAATGTCTCAAGATGAAAGTCTGGAAAACAACTTGATTTTGACCAAAACTGAACATAGGGGACAGCATCGGGCTATCTTGCTTTCTAAATTTATTCTAAATTGATTCAAAGATTTAGAAGGTGGACAAGACACTATTAGAGACATGACTCGATGGGGGTCATCCTAGAAATATCCCCACTACCTTAAAAAGAAACTTTTCAGGGGAATAAATTTTCAAGTTCGGATTGATAGTGCTGCTAGCAGAGCATATGAGGGACAAGGTGTGTCAAAATTTGAAAAATCACCCCGGACTCATTCAATATCAAAAAAATTGCAAGTGATACCTTTCCGAAAAGGGAATTTCGTGAACATTTTAGGAAAAATGTTTGAAAAATTTGGAAAAATCATTTAGTGGGCCTGAATGGCCCAATCATAATACATGTTCGGATTTTAGAGGTTCTAGACAACTTAGACTTGACAAATCATAACTCTCTCATCCGGAATGATCTAGGGGTGAATAAGACATCGTTTTAAAGATAATTCAACATGATTTGATAGAAAAATATTAAAAAAATCATGAAAAATCGTTTAGGATTTTAAAGTGAATTTTCAATTTGCAACAGTTGTGCTACCAGTAGGAGAGAAAACAAAGCAGGGGATATCTCTTTTTTTTTTTTATGTCTACGGGTCCAAACTTGAGTCATTGACGTTCAAACGTCTATGACTGAAGGGAAAGAGTGGCATGAGTGTCACGAACTCATTTGCACAACCTCAGAATAGTTTAGGATGATGAAACAACCCATTGATCATACCACTCAAGGTTTTGACTCAAGAAAAAGGCATAAACATTTAGGGAATAATTGTA
>JBBYHK010503212.1:0-14206 GCA_038382065.1 Adansonia grandidieri | reverse complement strand
AAAAATTTTTATAAATAGGATATAAATATGGTAGCGAAAATATAATAATAAAGATAATCTAAGACTCCTTAAATAAGATCGTCTTGATGATCTTGACTAATCTCTAAGATCAAGAAACTTAAAGATCTATTTAAGATTCAAATATAGCTTAATCTTGAGAAGTCTTTTAGTAATTTCATAACCTAATTATAAAATTCATTGAGTTCGATTGTCATAAACTAAAGCTGTCTTAATGTCTAATTTTTAACAGTTATTCACACAGATGATCTAAAAAACCTTTAATGAGGAAGAGACTTCTATGTGTTGAACTTTTCTTCACTATAGCTTTCAAACACAAACTAATGCTCTGATAGAAATTATATGATCAAAGTCCTAATCCTACTCTCACAAAATGATAAGAAAACAAAGGCGAAGAAAAAATAAAACACAAAGGACACATGAGATTTGTAATGGTTCACTCTCAACGTGAGAGCTACGTCCAATTGGGGTCCTTTAGAAATTAGGATCCACACATTTTAACATTAATAATAATAATAAGCCTTCAACAAAGTGGACCTTTGGATATAAAGTTTTTAAGCTCCACGCATCTGCTGGAAACAAAAATTTGCGAAGGAAGCTTTGAAAATAAATAAATTTTAATTTTAAGCACTTCAGTTGAATCAAGGAATGCCAGGACGAAGGGCAAAGGGTCCCACCAAATTAATTGATATCTCCGAAATCAATGGTATGAGTTGGGTTGCAACGTCAGCTTGCATCATTCAAGATGCAATACAGGACCAGGGATAGTTGCAATTTCCATCCCCATACGGTAAGTCATTTAGCATCATATTAGTAGCATCACAAAACGTACACGCCATTTAGAAATTTAGCATATTAATTGCACCATTCAACGTCTACGCACCTGGCATTTGCGTTTCCCTACCACGCTAGCCGCCGCCCCAATATGACTCGCCTGGGCTTTGACCAATATCTTTAGCAATTTTTGTTTATCTGACAATAAAATATTATTTTTTATTAAAATTTAGTTGAAATAATATATAAATATTAATATAATAATTTTTATATTTTTATATAATAATTTAAAATTTCAGATTAAATCAAACTCAATTCAAATCTGATAAAAAAATTAAAAAAAAAAAGAAATCAATATCTGACCTACGACAGCCTCTACTTCCACTTTTTCGATTCACAAGTTTTAATTGCATCTTTACTAATCATTACTCGAAGATTATCCTATTAACTTTGAAAATGGATTTGAGAAAAAAAAAATTAATGATATGTAAAGACTAACTCAAAACCAAATCCCATCAATGAATGATGATTATCTTCATTTCTGCTAATCGGTTAAAAGCTACTGTTTACCTTTTATTCTTGAAATTAATTCTATGTTTGTTCGGTTCTGAAAGTTTCCTCGCCAAATTTCGTTCTATAATTACCACCATAGTGACTATCAAGATTCAAAACATTAGTTTTTTTATAATCTCTAAAGCATTATATGGTTACATTGATAAAGTAAAGATTTATTTAGACATTGTTCATGGAGAAAATAGAAAATATTCTGGCAAGAGAAATCAATTATTGCAATCATAAAAAAAAAAAAAAAAATCAAACGCACAAATTTATGTAATAAGAGTATTATACTCTCTTTAAAGTTTTTTTCTCAGTTTAATTCATAATATTATATGATTCCTAAATTTATTATTTAAGATAAATAAATATCTTTAGGAACTAATGCTGCGTACCATTAAAGAAGATGGATGTTATTGACCAAAAGCATTCTTTAAAAAGGTAAGAGTAAATTTGAATTCCTTTTCGACAATCGCTTCCATTATACCCCACTAATTAAGCACAATTTTCTATTTTATGTTTCATATGAAATGAAAAATGTAATACTTGACTTTACTCGGCATTTGATTTAACGCACTCTTTCCACATTATCTCCGAATTAAGGACAGTGTTCGGTTGGATGAAAAAGTAGAAAGATTAATAGAAGAGAGCACAAAAGTAGAAAGATAATGAATCTTGGGTGAGCTTGGTTGGAAAGAAAAGTAAGAGAAAAGATAATTGAAAAGATTATCATTGTCCATACCTATAAACAATACAAATCACTCTAAATTGAAAAGAAAAGAGGAAAGAAAACGAGAATGCTTCGTGTCGAGTACGTATATTTATAAGATTAGCTATCACTTTTAAATTTTATTTTTTTCGTCATAACTTCTAATGGATATAATAGTAAAATAATACACTTTTTTATTTTTTTCCTCTTATATTTCAATCATGCTAAGCAATGAGAAGAAAAAAATTATTTTTTCTTTTCACTTTTTCATCTTTTTTACCAAACACACTAATAGAAAGAAAATTTTTTTCCATCTTTTCATTTTTCTCCTCCTCCAATTTTTCATCTTTCCAAATTTCATTCCTCCCTACCAAGCGAAGCCTAAATGATCCCATAATAAATTTTAGTTTATTATTTTCATGTGTTGTGATATTTTAAATTTTTAATTAATAATAATTTATATTAATAAAAATTTCAAGGTTGATAATCAAATAGATAGATTAAAATTATTCGTTATGCAATTTAATCATAAATATTAATTAAGGGAAGTTAACTTTATTTAGGATTCCAAAGTTAATAAAAAAAACAAAAATTAATTAATATCTTAATTTAATGAAATAATCATTAATTTAGGATAAAACAATTCTTTAATACTAAAAATAACAAGTTTTTAGGACGAGTTAAGGGAGAATAAAAAAAAGTACCCTTTATCTTGAATTAATAGTATTGGATATAAATGTTGTCACTAGTTTAACACAAGCGGCCTCCAAAAACTTTTCAGAGACACAATATAGAGGATGACTGTTAGGAATGAAAAATCATCTTTAAAATTTAAGAATGAATTTTTATCTTTTAAAGACAATATTGATCATCCTTAATGTTACGTATTTGACCCAAATTCAAATTGGAAATTAATTTAGATTCTATAAAATTATAGTTGTTCTAGATTACTTGGTAGTTAGATTTATTTAATAAGTAAATATTTTTAATAGTAAAGAAATCTTAGGAATAAGAAATCTTGGTGACCAATTAATTGTCTCTATAAGTATAGAGGGATGTTAACCTTTAAATTAATGAAGGAGATGTAAAACCTGTGGGATCTTATTGTGCGAGAAGGTTTGTAGCTTTATATGTGCAAAAGCTACAAATAGTTTGTTGGAGGGTTTACAACTTTATCTATACAAAAATTATTAATTGTTTGTTGGAATATTTGTAACTTTATCTGTGCAAAATCTACAAGCTATTTAGTGATGTTGTTTTTCCCCTTTTAGGATTGTGGACATAGACCAAAGGAGCTAAACCATGTTAAATTTTGTTTTCTATTTTTTTTGTTGAGTGCTCGTTCTGGATCACCATGTAATTCCCAATATTTAATTCCTTTAAATTTTATAATATTAAAAAGTAATTTAATTTGATATAAACACTATTTTATTTTTTCTAGTTGATTTAATTTTAAATTAATAAAAATTATATATTTAAAACTAAATAATCTAAGTAAATAACAAAGCTAGGAATATAAGGATAAATTTGTTAATTTTAAAATTTTATAAGAGCATCCTAGTTAGGAATTTATTTTTCCTTAAAAGGAAGTTTCTTGAAAATGCTTTACCTAAATTTTCACGTCGATTGCACGTACAATCTTAGTTACAACTATCTAAGGATAACAGACTTTTTCAATGATATCTCTTTCAATCAAACCATACTCATGATATGACAAAATTGAAAGGTTCAATTTCATAAATTATTATAGCCATTGGAGCATGAAGCTTTATTATTAAATCATCTTGTAAATGGTTGCTTCTATCTTAAATGAAGGCTAAGTGAATTAGACCTGTCAATTGGGCGAATAGGTTGGTTTTAGGTCAAATTAATTAAAGTTGGCTCATTACAAGTTTTTAAATTTTTGGATTATTTTCAAGTTTGGGTCATTTCAGTTTTAAATCACTTCAGCTTCAGTGCACTTTAGTTTTGAGTCATTTGAAATTTAAGTCATTTTGGTTTAAGTTAATCGGATTTAACACTTGAGTTAATTAGTTTTGGGTCAATTAGTTTAACATTTGTTTTATCAGGTTTGATCATTTGATTTAATTTGGGTTCAGTTATTTTGGGTTCAAGCTATTTTGGGTTCTAGTTATTTTGGTTTTTGGTCACTTCAAGTTTGGGTCACTTTTGAATTTGGGTTAGTGGTCTGAATTTTTGACTTTTTCTAGTCAAATTGGGTTGGATTGGGTAGATTGTTTGTTAGTGTAAGTCTTGCAAGCCAATCATTATGGCCTTGTAAGGCATTATCATTTAGTGATTTCATGCAATCAAACATTATATTTATTTAATGTTATAAAAGTATTTCTTTATCCATAAGATTTTATTGTATAATTCTTATAAATATCTTATGTAGATAAAGCCCATGAAACATATCTTCCTTACAACGAAATTGTAAAAAGTTACAATTATTGCTTTGTATCAAAGTTGTATTTAAAAAAAGGTTCTTGTTGATCGTATTGTCAAAACAGGGCATTGACAATGTATAAAGACTAAAATGTGCAAGCCTCCATGCATAGGATGCATCCAACTAATCTCATAAGTTGAAGTATAGAGAAACTTGGGGACATCATATGGGTGCTTGTTATGGTAACAAGTTCACTGAACATGACCTAATATAAGAGTTTCATTTGGTGTTTCACTCAAGTGTCTATGGAAATGCTCTCATGTGTTGTAGTATAAGTGATCCTTAGTCTTATGATAGAAGGTCATCTCATATGAGAAGTGTCATGCTTTAATTCCATCACGAATAGGTCCATAATAAATGGATGTTTATGGTAGGGTGGTATTGGGTATGGCATGAATCATATTGTTGATGAATAAGTGGTTTAGAGAGGATTCATCACCCTAAGTGATATAACGGGACATATCTCATTATGTAGCCCATGTTATCTTTAAGTCCTTTGCTAAGGCAATATTGATTATGGAGTTAACACATAAAGGTTGCATACCGATATGGAATGAGCTACGAGTAGACACTAAACCATGGTCTTGCTAATGTTGGGATAAATGATGAAAGGATATTTATTACACTAAGATACTGAACACTAAAGGGCTTGTCAAAACTATTTTGACACTCCCTACATGTTAGGTGGCCATGATACATTGCTGATGCAATCATGATCTATAAATAATAAATACTCTTATTTGGCTATTTTATATTTATTGTCAATGTGATAGGGCCTAATGGGTTACACACACAAAGGTTATTAGTCGAAATTAAATTGAGATTGGGCTAATATGTCTAATATAAGTAATAGTTACTTAGGCTCAATTTAAATGAGTTCACATTAGCTACGGGCAAAAATGTAGTTTCCAAAAAAATAAAATTTTAAACCCTAGATGTATTTAACCTAAGTTAGCAATCCCATATAGTTTAAGAGAGACTAAAGAATTAGGCAAAAAGACCTTTAGGAACCTTTTTGCATTTTCTACAACTTCCCTTAGTAGGGATTGTGCACATTTAAAGGTTTTTGAAGAAAAATTGTTTTTCTTTTTAAATTTGATTATTGAATCAAGTTCTTCTAAGTGCAAAGGAATGTCTATTGAACCCTGAGATACTAGCATGACTCCCAGCAACAATGTCTCTTCCTTGTTAAAGGTTTCTCGGGTTACCTGTATGGTTAATAGTTAGAGGTTGGATGCTTGGATAGCTTGGTTTATGATAAATAGCTTAGTAAATTTGATAATTGGGTCACGAAATTGTTGAAAGACTTCTCCAGATTGAGGTATGTTTGAATCTTGAATAGATATTTAGGTTTCTTATCATAAATATTATTTAAGATCATGCAAAATGATCCTATTTAGAGAGTCTCGAATTATCTTTATTGTTATGTTTACATTGCCATGTTTATATGTTATTTATAAAAATTTTTGTAATATGATTACTTGCAACCTCGAGACTTCCTATAATGATATCAGAGCCTCCTTCCATCATTTTGATTAATCTTGTGTTTTAGTTGTTACCAATTAAAGATTTTATCGTTTTAATGCTATCTTGATCTGTTCTTGAATTTAAAAATTAAATAAAATTGTGTCTTTCTGATTTTTAAATTTCCAGCAATCTAATTTATGTTTATTATTCAATTATAATTAATTAAAAGATTATTTTTATTAATTAAATTGATACTAGAGTCATCAATGAACAATTTGGTGTTGACTAGTGCTAGGTTGGCTCTGTTTCGGTGTTTTGATGAGGCTGATTTTTTGGACAGCCATTCTGCAATTTTTTCCTTGTTTCTTCACCTTGAAATTGTCATGAAAAGTTCATAATACTTGCTGAAAAAATCAGGTTAAAATCAGAATTGAAAACATTTCAATTCTAGGCTAGAACGGGTGCACTATGTGTGCTTGAAGCTTACAACATCTTGTCTTCTTACTTGGATCTTGGTAGGGCATTAATGGCTAAAAGGAGTTGTTGTAAATTTGCTGTATTTTCATAGGTTTAGTGGGAGGAAGACAATAATGTTTGAATTTGAGTAGGATAAGATAGCCATGCATGGGATAGAGCCTTAGTTGGACTAGGATTCTTCCAATAATTGTGCCAAAACACAATCCTACATATAGTAGGACTCTTCCAAATTCAATTTTCTAGAAATTTAAAATTTGATATGATTAGATTAAACTAAAGTAAAATTATAAAATAAATAAAAATTCTAAAAGTTAGCATGGTTGTCATAATACACCTCCCTGAGGGGTTAATTCCAATTAAAACTCTTACATATCATCAAACACCTAATTATCCAATTGCATTATTTTTCTTAAGTTGTTTATGATATAAATTGGATAATTTAATAAACATGGAATTAAAATTCATTTAATTTGATTAAGTGAAAAATATATTTGATTTAAATGATTAAACCTATGTGGAATATGATTTATTCTAATATGATTAGAATAAATGTTAATCATGTAAGAAAATTGTTTTCCTAATTAAATTAAATGTGGAGTTAAGCATAAAAAATTGGTAACTTGAATTTAAAACACATGTTCATATATATTCATAATTATTGTGGATGTATGAGATGGTTATGGAGTAGGGCCAATATGACTGTGGAGGTATGGTTGATTGTTTATGGATGTTTAAATTTTTTAAATAGGGTATGCAAACCCTACCTTATTTCTATTTTCTCCAAGGTTGTAAAATTCTTGTCTCACTTGAATCCCTCCGAATGTAACTCAGGGTTTCTTTATTGCAAATGTAATTATATCACATAAGTGTAAAATTTAGGATAGTTAGGACAGATTTGGTAACTCGAAGATGGAGATCCAAACAAAGATGCCATGAAGCCAGGTAGATTGCAAGAAGCTTTTGAGGACTTTGTATGTAATCACCTAAGAACTGACCACACAGTTTCCTTTGATGGCTCAAGGAAATTGCACTATATAGTAGTGCATAATCATCCAAATAGTATGCATGATAGTAGATTTATGTGAGTGCTGGTCTTGATCTCACTTGATGGTGCCCCTTTCAATGATTGTGGTTCAAATCTGAACAAGGGCTTTTTTTTCGATATGCTGCTTTAAAGCAAGAAACAAATGCATGTTAAGTTAAAAAAAATCATGCATGATAAGGCCCCAAAACCAACTCATATTTGTAAATGCGCTTACCTTATTATGTAATGAAATTTCAAGTCAGCATAACATAATAGGGAACCTCCCATGGGGTCGCTTGCTTTATTTTTTATAGATCCTTACCTTTCCTATTCCTAACTAAATGCTATGCATGCAAATATGATGAGATGTTAATTAAAAGACAAAATAAATAAAACAAAATGCCTAGTACAGTATTGAGTCACGTGCTTCGCATTATAATGACGCCTTCCATTATTCATAATAATATACCCAAGTTATAGTCGAAGGTGATTTGTTGGGTCGCTCAAGGTCTCTTTTGCTAAATGGTATGAGTTATGAGTAATGGGTCTTATTCAACTAATTGTGCATGGTTCGGATATGTTGCACTTAAAATGTTAGAGGTGATGGTTAGGTGAAATGTATATGATGCGTTGAGGCAAAGAGTTGCCACCTAATTGATTTGGGAGTTGTATAGAGATACAATTGGTAAGCTATGTTACCTACCTAACTAGGCTTATTGTAATATTTTGAGTCGCTCAAGGTTCCAACATGTTAAGGGGATCCCAACCTATAAAAAATACCTTAAAGAGATTTTCGAATGATAGTGAAGGTTATTTTTTCAAAAAATTAGTGGGAGGACCAATAAAGATTTAATACCTTGTCATTATTGGTTTAATACATGAATAACTAATATATACTCATTTTATACTAGGTTGTTGAAAATGGTAGTTATATTAACTGCATTGCAAGGCATACTTGATGCCATAAGCCAAAGTGTTTGGATTGGCATATGGAATTAATAAGTGTTCCTAATAAAAGGAAGGTAGTTGACCGTTATATGATTGAATTAAACTATTTTACTATTAATACTATCTCTTGGATAATAGATTTAGGATATAGATCTCACTTATGTAATGACACAAGCCTATTAAAGAATTGTAGAAAATTGAGCTCTAATGAGGTAATTCTAAGAATAGGCAATAGAGCAAGATTTAAGGCCATTGCCATTGAAACTTGTACCTTATCATTGCCCATAGGCATGACCACGGAACTAAAAGAATGTCTTTATGTTCCCAGATTGTCTAGAAACATCATTTTAGTTTCATGCCTTATTAAGAATGATAATTTCAAATTTAGGATGAATGTCAATAGTTGCACAATTATTTTAAATGATATGGTCTATGGATCGGCCTCATTGTAGAATGGGATGTATGTATTGGATCTAGATATGCCTTTACTCAATGTGGATATGAAGAAAGCAAAGAGTAGTGACCTAAGTAAAACCTTCATCTAGCATTGTAGACTTGGTCATATCATGAGACTCTGATAGCCAAGTTATACAAAAAAGGCTATCTAGACCTAGTTGATTATGAATTATACAGGACATGTCGTTATTGTCTCCTTGGAAAAATGACTAAGACTCCTTTCATCGATAAAAGCAAAATGGCTGTGGATTTATTGGGCCCAATACATTAGACGTATGTGGATTGATGAATATGGGGCTAGAGATAGGAATTATTACTTTATTACCTTTACCGATGATTATTCAAGGTATGGGTATAGGTAGGTGTAATTAACAAAGTATAGGTCTAAAGCTTTTGAAAAGGAAGCCAAGAAACAAACTGGCAAAAGTATTCTAGCTTTTAGATCCCATCGAGAAGAATACTTATGTCAAGAATTCTTGGATCATCTAACTAAGAATGGGATTCTGTCATAATGGACTCCATGTGAAACTCCATAACATAACAGAGTGTCCAAAAAGAGAAACTGAACTTTGTTAGAAATGGTTCATTCCATGATGTCTAAGGCCAACCTTTTGATATCCTTTGGGGATATGCCTTAGAAACTGCTACTCATATTTTAATTAAGGTTCCATCCAAATCTGTTAATAAGACACCATATGAGATATGGAAAGGTAAAATGCCAGATTTATTTTACACAAGGATTTAAAGATGCTCTATTTACGTGAAGTGTGTAGCGACTGATAAGCTTGGAGCAAGATCAGTCAAATGTAAATTTGTAGAATATCCTGAAGAAACTACTAGATACTATTTTTATAATCAAGCAAAAAGTGTTTATCTCAAAACATGGACACTTACTAGAGAAAAAGTTTCTACTTGAAGGGTCTAGTGGTAGTAAAATTGATCTTAAAGAAGTTTAAGATTTAATTATCTAATTGTTATAAATATCTTATGTAGATAAAGCCCATGAAACACATTGGCCTTGTAAGGGAGTTATGAAAAGTTACAATTATGATATCCCTATGCATCAAAGTCATGCTTCTAAAAATGTTCATGGTCATTGCATTATCAAGATAAGGCATTGACAACGTGCAAAGACTGGCATGTCTAAGCTTCCATACATAGGATGCATGCAACAGATCTCATAAGTTAAAGTATAAAGGTACTTAGGGATATCATATGGGTGCTTATTATGGTAACAAGTTCATTAAACATGACCCACTATGAGAGTTTCATTTGTTATTTCATTCAAGTGTCTATGAAAATACTCTCATGTGTTAGTAGTGTAAGTGATCCTAAGACTTGTAACACCAAGTCATCTTATATGGGGTGTGTCATGCTTTGATTCCATCATGAACGGGTGCACAATAAATAGATACTTATGGTAAGGTAGTTTTAGTTATGGCATGAATCATATGATAGATGAATAAGTGGCCTAGCCCCAAGTGATATGAAGGGACATATCTCACATGTACCAGCCCCGTGTCAACTCAAAGTCCTTGGCCAAGGCAGTATTGATAATGGAGTTAACACATAGGGGTTGCCTACTAATATGAATTGAGCTAAAAGTAGACACTGAACCATGCTTTTACTAATCTCAAGGTATATGATGAAAATATATATATTACATTAAGATACTGAACACTGAAGGGCTTTTCGAAACCATGTTGACACTCCCTGCATGTTAGGTGGCCATTACGCATTGCTAGATGCCAATCTTGGTCTATAAATATAAAGTATTCTTAATTGAACTATTTTATATTTATTGCCAATATGATGGAGGCCTAATGGGTCACACATATAAGAGTAATTAGTAGAAAATAAATTGAGACTGGGCTAATATGTCTAATACAAGTAATTGTTGTTAGACCTAATTTTAATAAGTTCACATGGGCCAAGGGCAAAATTGTAATTGTTTAAAATTAAAATTTTAAACTGTCCCAATTTAACCTATTTTGCACCCTATGTAGTCCAACAGAGACTAAAGAATTCGGCCAAGAGACCCTCAGGAACATATTTTGCGTTTTCCACAACTTCCTTGAGTAGAGATTGCACAAATTTGAAGGTTCTTGAAGAAAAATTGTTTTCTTCTCAAATTTGATTATTGAATCATGGTCTTCTAACTGCAAAGAAAGGTTTCTCGAAGCCTAAGCTGTTAATACGACTCTCAGCAACCAAGTCCTCATAATTCATTATTTTTTGGCCAAAGACTTTATTTCATTTAACCATAATTAAAAATAATTAGGATACATCTTAGATGTCATTACGAGTGGTGAACCATTCTGGATCACCCATTCATCTACCATATGCTTCGTGTCATACCTAAAACCACCCTCCCTTTATCATCCATCAAAGCAGACTTGTTCATGATGATCTTTGAGTATGACACTCTCTATACAAAATGACTTGGTATCACAAGTCTGAGGACTATTTACATGACTTGTACATGAAAACATATTCTATAGACACTTGAGAGACTAAGACCAGATGGAGTTCTCCTACAGGCCAAGTTTAGTGAACTTGTTTCCTCAAATAAACACCTATATGCCATTTTAAGTATTTCACATACTTCAACTTGTAAGGTTGATTGCTTACTTAATAAGTAAGAAGGCATAGCCTATGTTGGTGTTTGAGCATTGCCAATTCCCCATAGTGCCAATTAGATGACTAGGAATGTTTTGAGGAACTTAGCTTTGATGCATAAGGATCTCATAATTACAATATTTTTAATTCCTTTGCAAAAGACTTTAAGTTTCATGGGTTTTATCCAATTAGTGGTTCATGATAGTCAATCATATCAGTAAAATGAATGAAAACCTTGTGTTACTAGAGCTAGTAACTGGTATGCAATCAATTGATTGTATATTCTATATCTTAATCTGATTGGTTCAAGGACATATATTGACACTAATTTTTCTCCACATTTAATTGACTACTGAACATAGCTGTTGTAGACACCTTATTTTGTCCGAGGTACTTTTTTTAAGCAATCTGGAGCGCAAATGTGAGAGGGGGCAATGATCGCCAACTGACATTGTCAAGAAGGCCTAGGGATCATATCAAAGGTAAATGCAAAGATATGGCATCAAATGATGTAGTTCAAGGTGTCTAGGGACAAAAGTTATGAGAAAATTCACAATTTTACTCAAATGTATCGATACATGGTTCTCATGTATTGATACAATGCTTCAACAATCCAAAAATTTGCAGTGTCCCCATCTGTATTGATACAACATGTAGATGTATCGATACATGAGCCTCTGTATCAATATAGGACCTCATGTATCGGTACTAGGCCATGCCAAGACCAAAACATGCATTCTGTAAAGAAATGTATCGATACATATCAACATGTATCGATACAGTGGTTCATAGTATCGATACAATGGTTCATAGTATCGATGCAAGGATCATTGTATCGATACAAATGTTTTTAGACCATCAAGGTTTTTAGACCAAATGTATCGATACATTATGCAATGTATCGATACATGCAGGCCATTTTCACGGTCTGGGAATTTTTGACTCGTCCACCATTGATCTAAAACTCAATTTTAACTCATTTCTTTGCATCAAGAAAGATCAAAACACATATCAGATTATGAATTTAGGCTTTTGAACTAACCAAAACATTTTTTTGAAGTCTAAATTAGATCAAAAGGGTCAATGTCATTTGATCACTTTACTCCTCCCTAGTTGTTGACCAAGATCACCATCAACCACCCTATTTGCTAGAAAATCATTTCAGCATTTAAACCAGCCACCTTTTGCCCATCACATTGGCAGCAAATTGCTACCTCTAGCCACCCTATAGCCACCATGCTGACATCACTTTGTCCCCCTTGAGAAATGGCCAAAAACACCTCCTTGGCTCCAAAATGCTGTTATAAATGGACCACTTCTATCTCAGCTAGAAAAAGGTTAGATTCCAACTTATTTTCAATTTCTAAAATTCCTACACCAAAGAAACCAAAATCCTATAGGCCTCCACTCGCCATCCAGAAAAAGCCCCAAAACACTCATTCCTAACCATTACACATTATAAAAATCACCCTTATCCATACTAGAAAGAAAAACTCCTTATTTCTCTCTTTTTCTTGCTTATTAACAGCAAGGAAAATAGGGAAATTCAAGCCATCTCTACTGCTCCAGTTATTTGGTCAAAAAGTGAAGTTTTGTTGGTATAACCTCCCATTTTATCACTTTCATTTTCTATTTTTCAGCACCTTCATCATTTTAGTGAGCTCTCCACGTTTCCATCACCCTTTTAGGATTATCATGCATTATTGTGCCTTTTGGTTGTGGTAGTTTAGGATTTGAATGCCTTAATGCCCCTTTGACGTGCAAAATGCCTTATTTCATCCTCATTAGTTTGATATCTCTTGCTCATGCATTTGATACCATATCCATGCATCTTGTTATCCTTAATCCATGTATGAATCATTAGCCTAACACATTTCAAGCACATTTAAACCTTAGCATGCATGAATCATTGTCATTTTTAGCATCCGTAACATTTTCTTGTCACAATGCATAGCACTTTCTTTGTCTAAACCATTGGTAAAGTTAGCATCCCCCTTCATGTTATGTGCCATCCCCTGTATGTTTGTTGTCTTCTCCTTGTCAAACTGCATGTTTGATAGCTGTCAAAAATTGATTTTTAAAAGCTCCCCAAGCCAAGCATGTTAACCTCAACAAATGAGGATTAGCATGGACTTAAAATTTTCCTTAAAGCTAGTAAAATATCTTAGGGAAAATTAGGTTTTCTAGATCTGGAATCTTGGTTAAACGAGCTCAAATCTTCTGATTTTACAATAAAAATGGCCTTACAATTATTCCTAAAATGTTTGTGCCTTGTTTGAGTCTAAATCGTAAGTGGTATGATCAACAAGTTGTCTCATTGTCCCAAACTACTCTGAGGCTATGCAAATGAGTTTGTGACACTCATGCCATTCTTTCCCTTCAGTCATAGATGTTCGAACGTCAATGACTCGAGTTTGGACCCATAAACATAAAGAAAATAAGAAATATCCCATGCTTTGCTTTGTCCCCTACCGGCAGCACAACTATTGCAGATTGAAAAATCACTTTAAAATACTAAACGATTTTTCATGATTTTTTTTTATATTTTTCTCTCAAAGCATGTCGAATTATCTTTAAAATGACATCTAATTCAGCCGTGGATCATCCTGGATGAGAGAGTTGTGATTTTTCAAGTCTAAACTGTTTGGAACCTCTAGAATCTAAACATATATTTTGGTTGGGCCGTTCAGGCCCACTAAATGATTTTTCCAAA